>BQNB010083863.1:0-24474 GCA_026074375.1 Tanacetum coccineum | reverse complement strand
TACATGATTTGTTTGGATACAAAATGACCACTAATGATCTAGTATAGAAAATGAAAATACGTCCTAGAGTCTATTAGCTGAGAGTTACCTATAAAGCTTAATAGACTATACAAGATAGCTAGAAATGAAAAGTATAACTAACAGCTACTGCCGGCGTCCTCCACCGTATCAATCCGAGCTCTAGCCTCTAGCACCTAGGTACGCATCATCTGTCTAATTGCAAAATCCTCAGCGCTCCGGCGCTGCCACTCCATATGACTCATGTGAGTCTTCAGTGTCTCAAGTCGTGCCAATAATGCCTTGTTCCGAGCCTCGGAACTAAGATAAGTCTGGTGTACATCAAGCAACTCTGTCTCATAGGCAGTCCTATGTCCTCTCACTACATCAATCTCGAGTCTAATGTCTCTACGGTCAGTCCGAGCGTCATGAAACTGTGTATAGAAATCCTCACTCTCTCGCCTGCGAACCTATGCCTGGTAGCTGACCCTCAAGTTAACTTCCTCAATGGAAGTCATCATCCTATACTTAGAAGCCTGTAAAGCTCTAACATAACCAACATCCTCTGCTCTACATAAGTTTTCTCAAGCACAACACTAAGCTACATTAATTGCATACTTAAGATAATAGAATTAAAAGTGTAGAACTCACAAAGACCTTGAAGAGAGCTTGATTATGACTTGACCCAAACGAAACCCTAATTGGCCACCAAAACTAATTTGTAACCCAAATCAACTAAGCCAATCCTTCCACTTGATTTGTACCCCTTTGATGCAACTGGAACACCACGAAAACAACCTCTCATTGCTTGTACCTCGACTAGCAACGAAAATCCAAGAGTGACGAAACTAGGATTAGGGTTTTTAGGGTTTATGATTTCATGCGTGTTGAATAATAAGATAAGTGGGTTTGCTGTGTTTGTTAGAAACAACAAGGCCGTGTGAAGAATAAATTAGCAAAGTTTGGACGTGGATTTGCTTGTGAAAACAAGAATGGAAATGCCTTTTATTTATACACAAACGTATGGCAGTTTTACCAGTCAAGGAAGGAGTCACGTTTTGGTGTTGATACATTTGTGGCAAGGTATCTTGCACATCATCAGTTCAATGCCTCTTATATCCCATATGAGGGAACAGGTTAAACAACACGGTACCAAACGATGAATCAGCCAGAGCTAAGTGCTCCTCCTCCTCCTCTTTAGTGGGCTCCTCATCCTCATTATCTGTATCATCATCATCGTCGTCATCCTCGGGCTCATGCTTCTCGCTGGGATCTCTCGGGGATTTCGTTATCATCCTCCCTCCAACGGAATCCGAGTCCAGCAATGTATCCAGGTTGGACTCAGCAGTCGAGGAAGCAATCATAGCATAGGCTGATCATCAACCTGAATTTCATCATCTGATGTGCATGTTACTCGGGTGCTATTAGCTCGGAACAATATATGGTACATGCTCATCCAACTCCATGGGATCAGGTACATAGGCAGGTGACAGTGGGTGTGCCTGCCCTTGTTGGGCAACCTCCTCGTACGGGTCCATCTCTGGAAGCTCGCCGGCATTCACTAGTGGAATACCCCATGATGATGGTCCGTTTGAATCAGAAGATACGGATGTATAGGTAACAGCGGACAATGCGTTGTCTGATGACATGGCAAATCCGTAACCATAATATAAACTCGTATAAGTATATTATATAGAACAAGCAGTAATATACGTAATGTAATAGTAACATGTATATAACTTATGTAAGCACTTAGTATAATCAACTAATGCTAAAATGATGCATGACATGTAAGTATGTATACTAGATGCAACACTACTTGTTTGTATGTATGTCCCTTTGAAAACTTTTGAATGACACAATGTTTGAAAACGGTTATAGACCAAGCAAAAAAAAACATTTGACCTGGTTTCTCTCCTGTGTCTATAGTCGGCGCGCTCTCTGAAGATGCGCTCGGATCCGGTATACTCTACCCCCAGAATAATGTCCCTCTGATTAATGTCACTACGCTAGCGGATATGATGTTTGACCAAGCGCGGCTCGTTCTTGTCTGTGCATCGCTCGTGTCTCATCCTCATAGACGCTGACAGTTAGTGTGATGAAGACGACCTTTATAAGGGTCATTTAAAATTGATACATTAGATTTTCATTAAATGGTTCGTTACAACTAAGATTCTATGGGGCTTAATTGGTTTTATCTTGGAAGTAATGATTTCACACCCATAACAATGTTCCTAAAAATGTAATGCTGCAAAATATTTATGATAATGTGATTCAAATGACGACCATCTCAATGTATCTGTTGACTTGTACCGTATTGACCTGCGGAAAACATGTTTAAACTGTCAACAATAATTTGTTGATTTTAGGGTTTATGAATTTAATGCAAGCGGGATAGCAAGATTGTCCTTGTAATAGGAGTAACGAATACAATTCACAAAAATGTATTACGAAATGCACTTAAGCTCTATGCACCGAAGATAAACAATGTATGTATTATCAAATACACTATTGACTCTTGCCCAATGTAGATGTTCAACCCCATAACATCCATGAATCTAAATGTATACGTTCGTCGTTTTCGGTCCAACGGTTAACTAGAAACGCGCTACTTGCCCGAACGTGGATGTTTATCCCTAATAGATTATTCAAAATTCTAGCTAGCATAATGCAATTAACAATTACATCCATGCAATTAACAGTTCATGATAATGGGCATAGTGGGTTATAGCTACTTAGGCAAACTCATAATATTTGAATTTAAAATGTACTTGCATCCATGTTAAAAACAAACATGATCTCATCCCCGAGATTTGATAAATGATTGAAAAGTATAAAAGTGGGGACTATAAACTCACCTTTAGTGCGAATGATGGTATGGATATAGCAATGTGAGTAAAACTCGTTCACTTGGATAATTCGAATGCAATATTTACGTAGGTGTAGGATTATATACACTTGAATAACTATACATATATAATCTTATAGAGTTACATCACCACCTAAATGTGTTTGTAAAAATGTTATACTTGTCCATTGATTGATTAAGTGTTAATAATACTTGTATGTATATTTCCAACACTTGAAATTGTATTGTTATATAATTTATATAAATACGTGCACAAGGGGTTTTTAGAAGTAAATAACTTACTAGTTGAGTATCTCCCTTATATTGTTTTTAACTCCGTTTTGCATGATATTGGATTATTCGGAGGTATCGTATTTGAAAATACTACATTTGTAATATTATTGTTAATGCGTGTAACAGTAACCTTTATTATATTTTATGAATTATATAAAAACTCTTTTATGTCTGGTAACCCTTAAATCCACTTTCACTTCATAAGATTAACAAGAGAATTTTTGAAAGAATGTTAGAAGAGAGAATCTAGAGAGAGAGAGGTTAGAGGAAAATGGTAATTGTTAAGATTAACTTGAAATGATACAAATGAAACCAACCACCTCACCTTCCTTGGTGAGTGTATTTATAGGCTCTGCATGCATTTGTATTTTTTTAGGGTCTTAGGCTCGGTTTTTACTTGGGTTTTCGCCTGATACACGTGGACGATTTAGATTACAAATAGGAGACGTTTTTCCCGTCTAGCTATTAAACGTATATTAATTTAGTGACCGAGAATCCTAATATAATTATGAATCGTACTTCCATTGTTCGATCAATTTTTTGAGGCTAACATATCTCCCCCGAAGTGAAGTTCATTGTGACACTCTTCGTGAGTCATGAGATTGCTTTTGTCGATTGAGCTCTTGTGATCTTTGTCTCTGTCTTGTTTGTAGGCTTGTTCCTTCAGGCTTTTGTGAACTTTGGATCCTTTACCTTTGTCATTGTCTTTTGACTTTGGTCTTTTCTGTCGAGATCTTTAAATCTTTATCCTTTGTCTTGATTCGTCCTTGCTGCCTTGGATCTCCCCCCTGTGTCTTGCCAACTGCTCATTCTATGCATATCTTGAAATGCGTGCTTACAATCTCCCATTGATAGATTTGTATCTTGACGGAAGATCTTGTATTCAGGTTTGTGCGGCAGCTTTGTAATTTAATTCTTGAGCTTTCATGATTCTTGATCTGATGTTATAGAATGTCTTTGTAGTTTGAGCCTGGCATGTGGTAAATGAATCCGACTTCAGCTGGAATGAGGCATCACCATCTCCTCTTTATGTTATTCCTGAAAATAAAACAGTTAGCATAAAGCGGGTGGACGACTATGGCGCTTGTCATTCGTCCGAATTTGGTTAGATTAACCTCCGGTTCCGTAGGACCGTTTTACAGTATAAATACTGTACCTGTGATCAGGTAGATTCAAAGAATCTCCTTGACAGGGTTTCCAGCTCAAAGCGTAGGGTCTTCTAACACAGATGTATTAGATTTGCCATGCTTGCTAGTTCTCATTACCGGAACGTCTCAAAGCAGACAACACGGTAAGAGTGAATCAGATAGTTACTATCTTTCTGATTATGTCGTCAATTCATTTACTGGACCTTTATCGATATCCAGTTGACACAAGCTTGATTCATATAGAATCTCGCAAGTCACCTACCGCAGTGCTGTTTGATGATGACACTAGAAGGATTTCCATTCGTCATTGTGAATACTAAAGAGTATCACTCTGAATGTTCTGGCAAATATCACAATGATATTGCGTAGGACTCTTGATAACAGCTTGTGAACCTGATGATGTTCAACAAGTGTTTGAAATGGAATGTGTCCTAACGAGATTTTGATTGATCTCTTGGCTCTAGACTCGATTAGTGCATTTTGGTTTTAGTACTCGGAGGCTGGAGCAGTTTGCCACCTATTCAATATCAACAATCTCGGAGTGAGATGTCAATAGATAACGTGTGTATCTCCGTGACAAATGAGACAAGTTTCTGTTGAGAGAAACCCGAATGGTTGAGAAGGGTTGTGCATTGCATCACTGGGTCCATGATGTCGTTTTCAATGTCAGCAATCAACTTGTGATTCTGACAGCATATGTATTGACCCGGTTTCTGCCTTAAGTTGTGTGGAGGGCTTCTTTGTTTACACCCTTTATCCATACATTTCTTTTTAATTCTTCAACGCCTTCAATGCTTACCAAGACGTCATTACTAACACCTTGTTGTGATTGTTCCAGTGTTAGCTCAATCTTAGTCGGCATTCTTCCCTTATACACATTCATCTCCAATCATACCTAAGGACTGCTATTTCTAACTATGGAGTGTCCTTGGGTAGATCCCTCCGGTTCTGGTTGGATCATAGGTCAAAATACTAAAACCTTACCACCTTATGTCTTCAGAATCCGACGTGAAATAAGATGGTGTAGGTATGAGATCGTAACATAAAAAACCATTTCTGATAGCACTTGAGTCTTTTAGATCACATTTTAATAATTTCTCCCCTTTTTTTAAATTCTAAGTCATTAGTTCTTGAATAATATCTGTGTGTTTAAAATTTGTCTTGAAAGGCTATGGGAAAAAAAAATATGGTCAGCATGAATGTTCTGGTCATTATGATAATGTTTTAAATTAATTAAGAATGGTCTAGTGCTGATGTATTCAAGAACATAAAACTTTTGTTTTTCGAAAAACTCCCGCTCAAAATTAGGTTCCAATTAAGAAATTTGTTGTCTTTGTAAACATTCTGTGGAGGGATGGAGTGTTGAACACACAATTTTGAAAGATTATGAATTGTCATCGAGAAATTCTTGAAAAATTATGTTCAACTTTTTGAAAAACCAAATGTTAGAGGACTTCTCTTCTAACGTCAAGGGTAAGCGCACTGAAAGGTACACTTTCCTTTTTCTTGAGCTAAAAACATTGAATGTCTTGTAAGAACAGCTCAAGACCGAGAAACGTTGAATTTCTCGTTGTTAGGATAAGTTATCTTTATGGATAAGCTTTCCTTTATTTGAAGTCCGGGTTACGTACTGATATTTGTACATAAGCCATTTAGAAAATTAGAAATGACATGTTTTGAAACTATTTGCAAACTCTCGCTCGAACTTCATTTACACACCCGTGTCAATGTTAATCGACATTTCTAAGCACGTAAATGTTATCGATTCCAAGAGACATGTCGAGAAGAATATTTTTTGAAACATTTTCTGATTTTTGATTTTGTATTTTCTTTTTGAAATTTTATATTTTTGTATTTTTCCTTTTTTTTCACAAATATGTACATGTTGATGTTTGATGAGGTATCAAGCAGATTCTTTTGTCAGAACCTCCAGTTCTGCTGGAGTCAAACATCTCATACCAATACGTCTGACGAGATACTGAAACCTTTCTTCGGGAAGGGCTTGTAGATGTCAGCCAATTGGTATTCAGTTCTGACAAAGTATAATTCAATTATACCGTTTTCAACCTGTTCCTTTATGAAGTGATACCGAGTATGGATGTGCTTGGTACGGGAGTGCTGCACGGGGTTGCATGATATTGCTATGGCTGACTGAGAGTCGCAATACAACGGTATTTTGTTGTAGTTGAAGCCATAATCTTGAAGCTGTGTCCGCATCCACATTACTTGAGCACAACTTGCAGATAACGCCACGTATTCAGCCTCTGCGGATGACATTGCAGTACAGTCTTGCTTCTTTGACATCCAGCTGACTAACTTATCACCTAGGAACTGTATTCCTCCAGAAGTGCTTTTGCGAGTATCAAGGCAAACGGCATGTTCGCATAGAAAATCTGTTAAGTTCAAAGCCTGACCCTTTCGGTTACCAGCGTCCATGTGAATGGTACCTCTTAAGTATCGAAGATTCTTTTAACCTCTTTGAGGTGTTTTTCAGTCGGTTCTTGCTTGATTCTTGCACAATAAATCACTACAGCTTGCATATGTGCTGGGTCTACTAGATGTCAGTACATGGGAGTGACCCGGATTTTGCTACGGATAGTTGTTTGGTCTACGGGTTCACCACCAATAGGTCTGCATCTAATTTAGGTTACGTATTGCCATTGGTGTGTACAATGCTTTGTCTTTTTCCATACCATGTTTTTTCAGAATCTCTAAGGTGTACTTGGCCTGATTGATAAAAATACCGCGTGGGGATTGGTGGATCTGAAGTCCTAAAAAGAATTTCATTTCCCCCATTAAGGACATCTCAAATCTACCGTGCATTAATTTTTCAAAACGTTTTGAAAATTTAGGGTTTGTGGAACCAAAAATAATGTCATCAACGTAAATTTGCACAAGTAGAATGTCCTCCCGAAATTTTTCTGTGAATAGGGTCGGGTCAAATGATACCTTAGTGAAACCTTGGAAAAATCAGGAATTTGAGAGTCATTCATTACCAGGCTCTCGGAGCTTGTTTCAATCCATATAGAGCTTTCCTTAGACGGTAAACTTTGTCTGGATGATCAGGATCAACGAATCCGTCTGGTTGTGCACATAAAACCTCCTCTCTTCAAGGTACATTAAGAATGCCATTTTCACGTCCATTGATAAATTGGAAAAGACTTGTGTGCAGCATATGCGACAAAAATCCTGACAGCCTCCAAGCGAGCAACTGGAGCAAATGATTCTTCGAAATCAATACCCTCTTCCTGAGCATAACCCTTTGCTACAAGTCGTGCTTTGTTGCATTTTCAGTTTGTCTTATCCTTTTTGTTTTTTCCATAACCACTTTAGCTTGATTACGTTCTAGCAAAAAGGTGTCAACGAGGTTCCGACTTGTCGTCTGTAAATGATGAAGATCTTCCTGCCATTGCTTCTATCATGCCGATTCAGCCATTTGCTTCCTTAATGTTTTTGATTAACGATTATACGGTAAGTGCGAACATACACATTTAGGATTGTTGCAAGGTTGTCGTCTTGTTTGCATTGGCTTGGAGGGGGGGGGATGGATTTCTACGAACTTGAGTTAACGGGTGATCTTTTGTCCATCGGTATTCGGAATCTTGAGGTTGATTGAAGGTATGCATATTTGAATTACCAATATTGCGTGAGGACAGACTCAGCCGATTCTATGTTACCGGTGTACAAAAAGGATTGGTAAATTCTGCTTGATCATCGTTGTTTTCCTAGCTATGAACATTTGTAGGAGGATGAGGTTCTGTTTGTAGCGGTGAATATTCGTTGAAGTTAGTGTGTCCTTGTTGAGCAGAATCGTCGCTAATGGAGTAGAAGAAGACTTTGTGACGAACGAGAAGTCCCATAATTGAAAAATTCATCGTACAAGGACCAAAAAGAAGTTCCAGCTCCTTGTTGGTGATGGAACTGTTGTATCTGTGAAGGAAAAACATTTTGTAAGTTCTTGGTACGGGGTCAGGGTTTCTTAAATCTGACTGCACTTTTGTCGTTGGGGAACGTTGGCTGAAGTGTCATTAGCAACAGACGTCTTGATATTCTTTGATCTCATCAAATCTAGTGGATAGGATTCAACTATCCAAACTTGTTTCTTGTTGTAGACCACGATATCCCTTTGATTGAGTGGAGTATCCTACCAAAATGCACGAATCCCCTTTTTCTTTCATCTTATCCAAATTTTCACCATCTCTTGTTAAGTAACAAGTGCAACCAAAGATGTGAAGGTGTTTGATTGAGGGTTTTCTATCATTAATGATGTGATATGCCGTTTTCTCAGGTGTTGGATGATGAATTGATATGTTTCTGAGTATACAGCATGCGGTTTGCAAATTGCTTCGCCCAAAAGAATAAAGGAGTTTTAGAAGCCGAACGCATCGTATTTTATTCGAGACAGCCTCAACGAGACGTGCGGTTTCGTCTTTCGACAACGCCGTTTGGTTCAGGTGTTCGAGGAGTGAGAAGTTTGATGCTCAATTCTTCCTCTTTTAAGAAATGCTTTTAAGTGTCTTGTTTACGAACCTCAGGGCTCTGTCAGTGCGAAAACAGAAATTACTGGGGCTTGAAGTTTCTTTGGAATCATGTGAGAAAGTCTTTTAAAACTTCTGGTGTTTCATCCTTGGAACGTAGAAAGAGTAGTCCAAGTATATTGGAGGTAGTCATCACGATTACCCGGAATATATTTCCTTCCGTTTATGCTTTGCACTCGCTTGGGACACATAATAAGTCATATGAACGCAAATTTAACCGTCCTTGCGAACTTGGCACAGTCTTGACTTGAATGAACTTCGTTTTGCTTTATCTCACATCACAAGTGGACATAGTTGATCCTTTGACATCCTTAAGATTTGGTAAAACCATTCACAACATCTTTTTTGGAAAGCAAGTGATGCAGTTCGAAGTTGAGATGAGACAGTCTCCGATTGCCAAACCATTGCTTGAGTTGGTGATGCTTTAGCCATGAGACAGATTGGAGTTGATGAAGTTGTTTCTTGGAGAGAAATTGTATAGTGATCAGTTCCACGGAATTACCGGTTAGAAGTTGTTCCTGAAGATCTCTACAAAACATGTAGATTCCGAATATGCAACCCCAAATCCGATACAGAAGTGGATACTAACCCGAGAAAAGATTGTGATTGGTCCTTCGACGTGTTAAACCCTTTCGATCGAGATATTTCTTGAACAAATCTCCATGACCAAGAATTGAGCAAATTGATTCATTGCCAAAACGAACGGTACCCAAGTATTTTTCTACAAAATGCCACTGCAGAGCTGATTGCGTCATGTGTTTGTGCATCCAGAGTCAACAATGAATAGGATGCGTTTGTACAATCTGCTAAGAGAATTAGAGGTCGATGGAATACATGACAAAATTGGCTCCTAAAGTGTTTGTGAGTTTTTAAGACATTAGTATCCTGATACATTATCTACGGGAAAAACTAACATTCTTGACACACTTCGTTCCTAATTTAGGTACCATTTCCTTTTGGTCGTAGGAACCCATGTATATGGCTGATGGGCATTGTTGAGCTTTCCAACCATTTCCATGCCTTATTAGTCTTCTTATACACATCTATAGTAACTCTTTGAATTTGTGATAGTGGATTCTGATGCAACTGTTTTCTTATGGGGTGTTGCAACAGATTTGTTCGCTTAGACTTTTGGGTTTTCTAGTTACAAATAGGCACC
Organism: Tanacetum coccineum; assembly: GCA_026074375.1. Classification (NCBI taxonomy): domain Eukaryota; kingdom Viridiplantae; phylum Streptophyta; class Magnoliopsida; order Asterales; family Asteraceae; genus Tanacetum; species Tanacetum coccineum. The sequence goes on along the minus strand of BQNB010083863.1, from coordinate 14,490 downwards.
TACATTAGGCTTCTTAGTTCTTAGCAGTCACGTCTTTCAAATCTGCGTAGAGCACAGCCATCATGATCCGAATTTAAACAACACATTTTCCACAGAGTAGCACAAACATCATTAAATTCAAGTTCTGGAATTTAAACTATCATTACACGCAGTTACAGACTTTGTTTGATTAGAAATACTAGAAATCCTAGGGTGTTCTTCTACATCAGTCTTCTTAAACTTCACATGACTAGTGTTTGGCACGGGACCTTATCCATCAATTTGATTGCTCTAGCTTGGTGGTCTGCTAACATTAGTTTTGTGAGCTACTCCTGTAGATGTAGATACGCGAGGATTAGTATTCCTAGAAGTCTGAGTCAACTGTGGTGCTCTAGTTTGTGTGGTACTACTTGCAATTCGATACATGCCTGGTTTAATCACATTTGTGTTTCTTACAGCTTGCTTTGCTGTTTGAGGCAAATTCTGTGGAGTGACTGGTTTTGATAAACCCTCTGACTCATTAGTTTTTAAAACCGACTTTTTCTTTGCAAAATATTTTCTTTCAAGAGAGTCTGAAAAAGGAGCCGGTTTTCCTAAAACTGATGGTTTTGGAATCCTTTGAGCATTTGGTTGTCGAACAACAGATGGTTTATCAAACTGAGTTTCCACAGACTTTCCTTTTGTTACCAGAATGAGTTTCTTTATTCATTTATTACCATTGTCTTGTCTTGCATTTGAGCTTTCAAATCTTGTATTTCAAAATATTGTTCACGTTCCTTTCAAAATACATTTGACGCCTTTTCTTTGGCAAACTGTAGTCATTGTCAGTTGTTCCTTGAACAGTCTTGTAAGCGATGTCAAGAGAAATGAGTGTTTTTCTAATTAGCAACACTCTGTAAAAGGTCAGTGTAAATCTCTTTACTACAAATTCAGTTTGTTCAGAAGTCTTTTGTGCAAGACAGTCACATTCCATTGACTTTATGAAGTTAAGCATTATATTGTAAATTCAGTGATCTCTTCTAAATCAGATAAAGATTGAAGATAATGAACACATAACATCTTTAAGACACACATTCTTGCAAAAGCATATCATACATGTGGTAAATTCTGCGCTTATCAGATTCAGTTCTAAGTTCATCTTCAGAGATTCAACGCCATCATTTAAATCTGCATGCATTTCTTGCTTAAGTTCATGTACAAATGCGAAACTATCATTCTGAGTCTTAAGGGCAAGGGGCATCAAACATGTCTTTACTAGGATTTCCATATCTTGCGCAGTTGGGTTACGAAGATGAAGAAGGTCTTTGAATGTTTTACCCATGCTTGATTGACAATTTCTTTAGATGATTGATGTTATTTGTCATGACATTATATGTTGTCTACTTTTTGTTACTGATTTAGACACTGGTAAGACTCTATTGTTTTGAACATTTTTTGGCTTGTTTTCACAAATGATTTTCTCCACAGATTTTCTTTCTTATTATCATTTGCCTGTGGCGAATAAATTTCATTATGCTGGGTTGGGGGGTTTGAATTTCATAAGACTATTTAACATTGGTAGTGGTCAAAAGTTTCTCTCAGTCTTTATTCAATTTTTGATCAACTCTCTGAATCAAGAGTCTGAGTCTCTTACCTATCGGGACGGAGTCTGTTTGCATGATCAGATGGTTCATGTGGGATCACATACAAAAAAACATGGTTATCTATTTTGAGCCTTTTTGATGGTACCTTGGATTGGCAAAGGTAGGTCTCCCATTAAATGTAGGGCATTTGGTGCTAACATGATGAATGGGTTTGGATTTGAGTGAACTCGATTTTGTAACCAATTTCATTTAAAAACTTTATCTGGTTTTCCATTGAAATCATTTTGTCAATATCTTTTCTTACTGAGCTTCAAATCCGTTATTACCTTTGTTTTCTCCTTAACAAGACCTTCGTAATGTGACTTGGTTAAAAGACTCTGTTTTGACTAACTCATATGTTTTTTTATTTTTGACAATTGAAAATTTCAAGGCTTTTGACTTTTAAACCTTCTTTTATTGTATTTCTTTTTGAGCTAATCGTCCTATAGAGCTTCATTTAACTTATGTTTAAGTTTCGTCATAGTCTACCTGTACGATCATTAAAGGCCTTGTACCTCTCAACTCAGTTGTTTATTTTGAAGGCAAATAAGAAACTATCCCGAATATATTAATTTCACCCTAGAGTTCTACTAGTCTTCCAGCAAGAATAGATTTGCACTCAGTTAGCTCTTGAGTCAATGTTGTTATTTTTTTTACATTTGCTTTCTTTAATTGCTTTTGAATCTTTTTATTTTCATCTCGACATCATGCTTTAAATTAAGCAATTAAATTTAGCAAAGTGCAAACACGGCTCATCATCACATTCTACATCGTTTTGGTCATCCTGAATATCATTATCACACATATCCGGTGAGTCAGAAGTGACATTACTATCACCCGTTTCCACTGCACATGTGTTACTGATGGATTCAGATTGGTCAAAATGTTGTATGTCATTGGCAAACACATTATCATCAGTATCGTATTGTACCTGTTCCAATGGCTCAGCGTCTGTGCCTGAGTCTGCATTAGGAACCTCCTGGATCTTTGCCATATTGTTGTAACGTGCTTCCAAATTCTTGTTCATCAATCTCTTCATCCGTGTTGCTAGCCAGTCCAGATTGGCTCTGGCTTGAAGCTTTGAACACCTTTCTCAGCTTGTTTACACATCAACATCTTTTCCTTGTGATACGTGGAGTCTTTAACCCGTTTTGGCTTTCTGCATTCCTTAGCATAATGACCAAACTCTTTGCAGTTAAAACACTGTATCCCAGACTGTTGCACTACTGGACCACCTACAGTTTCCCTAGCCCCAACAACATTCACTGCCCTCTGATTCCCAAAACTTGTTCTGTGCATGATTGTCATTCGTACCTTGTGTAGTATCCACATTCTTGTTTTGTGTTTTGAGGAAGTTCTGAGGTTGTTGTTGAGTAGGTTAGTTTGTAGAGTTTCTTGAAGTACTTTGCAATGAGAGCCAAATTCTTCTGCATGTCTTTATCCTTCTGAGCTTGTTCAGGATCACTGTCTTCTTCAGAAGCTGACTCAGATGGTGGTGTGATTGGTTTGGCTATCTCTTTACCTTTGTATCTTGTAGTTGCATGAGATCTGGTTGGAAGTGAAGCTTTTGATGTTGGTGCATATGATTTGTGAGACTTTGATGATTGATAATACGGGTCTTGAAGTGTTGAGCAGTCTGCTAGCAAGTTGAGAAACAAGTGCTAATGGGTTAGCATTCTTGGCCATTCTTTCAGCACGGAGTTCATTAACTTCCTTTTGGTATTGTTTCAGAATGTCAAATAGCTTATGGTATGAAACTTCATCCAACTTGTGTTGTTGCTTCACAATTGTGACAAATCTGGACCATTCTGGTTGAAGTTGCTGAAGAAATTGAACATTGACTTGCATCGTTGCAACTGTCAAATTGTTTCTGATCATTTCATTCATCATTTTGTAGAATCGTGTGTAGTAAGACTCAATTGTTTCTCCATCGTGAGAGGTGAATTGACCAAACTCAAAATATGTTTGTCTGACATCTTGAATATTCAGTGATTCAACTTGTTGTTAGCTTTCGATGGCTTCCCACATTTCATTGAGTGTCTCTGACATGCTCCAACAGTTGGTCGTATTTCGTCTCCAATTCCAGTCAATATCAATGAATCGCTTCTTTTTGATTCATACTGAGCTCTGTTTCAGGATTCATATTCGTAACAGTCTCGGAATGTTGTTTGTTCCGGAACTGCTGGAGATTCCTTGTAGCAGGAAGGAACAGTGGTGTTTTGACAAAGTTTGGAGTGTAAGGTCCTTTAAGAATGCACTTCCCCCCCCCCCCCCCCTCCCGCAGGCATCACCATTTGGTCTTGTATCAATGTATCGTAAGAACCGTGATCGCCATTGTGCATATCGTCCTGTTGCAAGCATTGGTGGACGATCCCTTGAACCTGCTGCCATTATGTTGTTATGCATTTGACTGTCGGTTGTGGAAGTTACACTTGGAGTTGTCATGATGAATGATTAAAGAATTATGAAGTGAAAAATGATTGAAGGATCTTAAGTGTTATGAGGTGTTGATTGGATTGTGGTTTTAATTTGAGTAATTAATTTCGCGTGATTTTACAAGTCAGGATTTACGAGAAATTGAGTTCTTTCGCGGGATTTACAAAATCGACGAGAAGAAACCGTGAAAAGTTAATTGTTGTTGTTAAAGTTTGTTGATTATGTGTCCTTGTAGTCCAAATTAAAGTCCAAAGTCCTTGTATTCAGTCCATGAAGTTTGTTTGTCTTGATGTGATGTTTTGATTAAACGGTGATTAATATATATTCCCAAATTCGGTCAAATACCACCTGACGCGCGGATCGAAACGCAACACTTGATCAATGGACAAAATGCAATGACTTTAGTCAAAACGCAAGAGTTCTTGGTCAAAACGCAACACTTGATCAAAACGCAACACTTGATCAAAACGCAACAATTGATCAAAACGCAACAATTGATCAAAACGCAACGTTCTACTCAAATACGCAAGTGTATACTCAAAACGCAACGTTACTCAAAAAGCAACGTGTCTACTCAAACTGCAACACTTCTTGGACACAAACCGCAATGGATAAAAATTTGGCAGAGTAACGTTTTTTTAGTCAAACGCAATGATAATCTTCAAAATGCTAAAGTGTGGAGAAAAAAAAACGCAATGGTCAAACGGCATAGTGACACAAAACGCAAGGTGACTCAAAACGCAATGCCTCAAACGCAATGACAAAAACGCAATGGTCAAAACGCAGTCTCTTTTCTTCAATAACGCAAGTCTCGATACTCAAAACGCAAACCAAGAATTTTGTCAAACGCAACAAGAACTTTGTCAAACGCAATGACGATAACTTTTCTTCTAACTTGCGAATAATCCCAAATCTTCAATCTTGCTTTATGAAATCAGCTAACCACTTACCTAAACAAGCTCATATTACAGTATTCCTTAACAAGAAAAGTACAAAGAGGTTAACACTTTAAACACGAAAATATAAATCAAACCATGGTTTTTGCTTGTTCTTTCTATTTCGAACCAAACAACAAAAATGATACACGAAATTCGACTGTTTTAAACCACTAATCAAACACGAAACACCCGAGGCTCTTGATACCAAATGTCGGTAACCCTTAATCCACTTCACTTCAATAAGATTAACAAGAAGATTAGAAAGAATGTAGAGAGAGAATCTAGAGAGAGAAGGTTAGAGAGAAAAATGGAATTGGATGATTAACTTGAAATGTTACAAATGAACCAACCACCTCACCTTCCTTGGTGAGGTGTATTTATAGGCTTGCATGCCTTTAGTAATTCTACGGGCCGGGCTCGGTTTTACTTGGGCTTTCGCCCGATACACGTGACCGATTAGATTACAAATAGGAGCCCGTTTACCCGTCTAGCCTATTACAACGTATATTAATTTAGTGACCGAGACCTAATATAATTATGAACGAACTTCCATTGTTCGACTCAATATTTTGAGGCTAACATTTTATATAATTAATTGTTGTACCTTGCAATTATCGTATCTTATTCGTTTTAATTTCGTTTTGCATGTTATTTATACCCATGGTTTCGTATTTGAAAATACTAATCAAATATAATATTTGTAACATTATTGTTACTGATGAACAGTAACCATGATATTATTTTATAAATTATTTAAAACTACTTTTATATAATTAATTGTTATAAATTAAAAATGTCGTAACTTATTCGTTTTAACTCCGTTTTTAGTGTTCTTTATGTTCGTGTTTTTATAATTAAATTTTATGTCACTTAATAGGGTCCATGTTTACTGTAGAAAACTATAAAAATAATGGTTTTTATAAAATCACTTTTATAAAGTTACTTTTGGTTATTATATTAATTAAACATGAAAAAGTCATAACTAATTCATTATCCATTGGCTTTTCAAGTTTCTTACTTTTTTAGAATCCTTATAAAATCTAATTTTACAGAAAAATATAAAATATTTTACTCAGATTTGAATTCATTTATTTTTATAACTTTCTTTTATAAAAATACCTTTATAAGTGTATATCTTGTAAAAATCACAACTCCTTCGTTATTTATCCGTTTCGCGAGTTCTTTATAGATTTGGAAAGCCTACAATATGTACTATTTTATAAAAATGTCAAACCAACAGTTGGTGGGTCGAATTAAAACAGTTTGTTTTAATGTTTTATATAAAAAAATATATAACTTGATTTTTAAGTATTTTCAACTCAAATAAATTATCACACTTCCTCTAATTTATACAATAGCATATCTTGGGTATATAATTTAAGCCCTCTAAATATTGTCCATCATATTATATCCATAATGTCTAAGAAAAGTGTCCAACATTTTTATTTAACTATGTAAACTTTATAATTAAATAAATACTAATAACTTAACAAATAATTATAATAATTATCCATTGCTTGTAAATCCTTGTTTCAAACATATTAACATATTTTGAACATCATAAATTCATATGAAAAATAATGTCAAACCATATATATAAGCTAATTTTATTTTATAAACTCATAAAATAATCCTAGATGGTGATTAAACTATATAACAATTATATACTTGAAAAATAAAGAAATTAAATGTATGCGTTTTCATAATCGACTAACCTTGAGTGAATGAAGATGGGGATGAACACAATCTAATCTTACACAAACCCTTTCTTTGTTACTAACCTAAACCCACTTGAAACCTTCTTGATTAAATTTGCAAATTAATAACACAAAATTTGATTTTTCCCTTGCTTTTGTTGAGTGCTTGCTGCCGACAGTTGAGAGAGCTAAAAGAGAGTGAAATGTAATTTGCTTTTGTTAATTAAAGTGTGTGTGTACAAGTCTTAATATTTACTTGCATTTAGCGCCATTTAGGAAAGTCTTAAAGGTGCTTTGGATGTGTAATAAGAAGTCACCACAATTTTGGTGTGTGGTATGTCATTAGGCCGGTTACAAGGGCTTCCAAGGGAGTAGGTATGGGTAAAAGGGGGTTAGCCATTTCACATGTATGCATAAGTTTGAGTTAAACACTAAAATGGCCATGTACAAGTTCAAGGTTGTCCCCTTTCCTCTTTTGGTGTATTGTTGGCGGCAATATGCAAAGAAAAGAAGAAAACATTTCAAAATTTTTGTATCTTGTTTTATTATGTAGTCTAAGCATGATCAACTAAGGTGGTGGTGATTTATAATGCATGCATGCATGCATTTTAACGTATACGTAAACGTTTTATGTAAAACATGAAAATAAAATACTAAAACTTATGAATTATCTTTGTAAAAATTATATAACACGTATTCGACGTAAACTTTTATTTGATTGATGCCCGTTTATGTTGAATGTCAATTTTTAGTTTACGCGATTTAACTAACGATTGAAATAAAAAGTTGATGCGTAAAAGCCTAAAAATAAATACTTAAATGATTGAAGTCGTAAAATGACCTGAAAATACGGATTGTTATATAGGAGACAAGCCATTGTTTATGCTCGTGAGTTAAACTTGATCTCTATTATTTCTTAAAAGCTTTGATTGCTACTGCTAGTTCCAGAATAGGTTTCATGCAACCGATGCTTACATTTGTACTCTTATGATTTTAAGACTTGTGTGGAAATCAATTTAATATGATGAATAAGTGTTATTTTTTATGAAACTTAAATAAAATGTTGATTTAGACTTGTGATTTTCTTTATAAAAGCTATTAAATTTTATAACCTTTTCTCATGAACAACTAATTTGAACATTAAGAAATATGTACTATGCGTATGAACACTTGCATCTCCTACCCTCCTTGAACATTTCAGAATGAAATAAATAGAACTTTCGCTAAAGAAAACTCACTACTTTGCATCAACATGCTTTGATGGCATTTATAAATTCCTTTTAAATAAGCATCAACATGTTTAGAAATAGATTGTGTTATCCGGATAAGTTGTTTTCAAACATATCATTTTTCTTTAATATGGAGAGTGATGACATCAAATAACGTCACATTTATACCATCATTTATCCTGAATAAACTAACCACTTTTGTATAATTATTGCAAGAATTTGTACTTAATTGCTTAAAGTTGTCAATTGCAGTAATTAAGGAGTATTTTGTGAAGACATGCTAAAAGGCGCACTTTTTAGAGCTTAAATGATGATATTTGAAGATTGCTTATTTCTGACTCAATACGCCGTATCCAGCAAAGAATATACGGCGTATCAGCACCTAAACTTCATAAGAAAACGCACATACTCAATTCCTAATACTGCGTATCCTACTGCCTACATACGTCGTATCCAGCTGGATAAACATTCAGAGATCCTGTAATAAATATAATTTGGGAAAGATATATTTGATTGATTGTGAACATATCGCGCACTCTAAAGAAATTACCCCTATATGCCATATTGACCTCATTCAATACGACGTATTCATCAATTTTCAGAGACTATAAATAGAAGACTCAAAAACGAGTTTTCAGTGTGCAAAATCATATTCTCTATACCATACATATAAAAGTTGATTTTCTGAAGAGAAGAAGAGCAGCCAAAGGTCAAGTATCGATCACGATTCCATAGAAGACACCGTGTAATTCTTATACTCTTGTAATCATTTAATTTTTGGTATCATTCGGTAAAACATTTAGTTTACCTTAGTTATTTGATCACGCTTGTATAATTACAATGGTTATGGGCTAATACCCTCGGATATTAGCCATATTAATGAAGAATTAATGTTTGGTTTGTTTTAACTCAATTGCTTAATTAATTATCGATTGTTTAATTATGTTTATCACCTAATACTTGTCTACGTGTTTGAATATGCGACCTATCATTCAACTGGGTCTAGTGATACCTAACAAGTAATCTAGATACTGGGATAGCTCTCCATATCGTGTTTTATATTACTGGACCAATAGGATCATAAATAATGTTCTATCTTTGCCTTTGAATTATGAGCTTAGTTAGACCAGCAGGTGACCCGTATGTTTCAACAAGTATGTTCTTAATTAATTAGTAAAGACTTGAACAGTGAACTACCAGTATATAAAATACCGTCAAACAGTAAGTGGGTAAAGTCCCAATGGGCTAGGGTTTAACAAGATCACCATTGCTTTAATCCCTAGATAGATTATAATTAAACTAAAAGGATGCTTTATGCGGATACGTTAATTGTGACAGGATTCAACGTGTCTAGGTCTTAGGATGATGTCCCGCCTAAGTCTTAAGAATGATATGCCGCTTCGAGATAAGTAATCATTGCACTAAACAAACAAACCAGCATTTAATCGGATTTAATATGGCTAATACAGTTTTCTATCATTTGGCTTGTACCGCTCTTTTATCTTCTGATTGTTTTCTTGCATGTTTATTGTGTTTAGAATTGATTATTGTCACCATAAAACCTGTGCCAGTCTCTTAGGCTGAAAACCTCCCATTATCATTAGAACTAGGTTTAGCATAGGTTTAACAAGTAATTAGAATTAACTAATTAGATTAAAATACTGATTGAATATAAGGTTAACGACCTCGCTCTTACTGTTCGACACCCTACTTACTACGAAACTCCACCCGATCGGGTACACTGCCTGTTAAAGTGTTGTTTTAGGATAAGTCGGCTAAATATAAATTTAAAACTTGGTAATCAATAAATTGACCTACACGACAGCACATCAAGTTTTTGGCGCCGCTGTCGGAGAGTGAAAAAGTTTAACCTTTAATTTTATTTGTATTTTTAACCATTAGCCTAGAATAATTTAATTAGCATAATTTAATTCTGTTTGTATTTATTTAATTTGTGTGTTTGTTTGTTTAAATTTCTGCATTATTTAATTGTTTTCTAAGTATTCTGTTCTGGTAGACCACCTGATACGCCGTATCCACCAGTTGGATACGACGTATCAAACCTTCTACTCAGACAGCGTTGGACTACTAGTATATAAAGAGCTGTTAAGTAGTAAGTAGGTAAAGTCTCCATGAGCTAGGGTTTAGTAAGAACACCATTACTAATCTCCTAAGATAGATTATAATCAACAAATACTGATAGAATATAAGGTTAACGACCTCGCTCTTAGTGTTCCACACCCTACTTACCACGAAACTCCACTCGTTCGGGTACACTGCCCGTTAAAGTGTTGTTTTAGGATAAGTCAGCTAAATATAAATTTAAAACTTGGTAATTAATAAATTGACCCTGCACGACAACACATCAAGTTTTGGCGCCGTTGTCGGGGAATGAAAAAGTTTAACCTTTAATTTAATTAGTATTTCTAACCGTTAGCTTAGAATAATTCAATTAGCATAATTTAATTATGTTTGTATTTAATTTAATTGTGTGTTTAATTTCCAGCATTATTTAAATTGTTTTTAATAGTACTTTACTTTGTAGTCCGTTTCCTTGTCTCTGATTTCCAGCCTAGGTTTATCATGGATGATCCAAACATCACTATGGAAGAATACATCAAACTCGAAGAAGAAAAAGCTCAAAGGCATGGTCGAACATTTAATTGGTAAACTGCCACATACGATAAGAGGAATATTTGAGGAGGGCCGATAGCCTCACAATTGAAACTGAATACCATTATTAGTCTTTGATGATACATAGATTATAGCACTCTCATGTGAACCTACGGTAAGTCCTTTTAACGAAAATGAAATTGATTTTAGAATATCATTTGACGAATCCGACGATGAAGATTACATGGTAATTTTTAACGAGAATTCATTTTCTTACTAAATACTTTCTGTCGATAGTTTGAAAATGGATTCGGAGAATGAGAATAATAAAGTTAATATGTCTTCATCACCAAGGCCTACGATTAGTCATTCTGATGATTTAGACTTCTTTAAAGATTTTGAGAATGAATTCTCTGCCATTACTTATAATGATGATCTAACATCTAAATTGACTGAACCCTCTGTAAGTTTTCAACATATCAAAGAATCTAATTAATAATGATCCTCATTGTCAATATGATAAAGAACAATGAACCGTTTTCATAATTTAACGATTCATTACTCTTAATAGTTAGTTTTTCCAATAACCTAAAATCAAAAATGGACATTGATGATGATGAAATCAATGTAACATAGTCTTCAGAAAGAAATGCAATAAACATCGATAACAAAGGGTCAGATAAGCCTTTGAAAACATGTCACGGTAAAATTAAAAAAATCTTCAATGTAAGAAGTTTTATTATAGAATTAATTATTAATATTGTGACTTAGAATTATCTTAACAACGGGATACCATTAAGTCTTTTTAAGAATGTATATGTGTTGTTCAACCCCAAACAGTATTATAAGGATGGTGTTCACACATGAATATTGCTGAGGCTAAGGTACGTTTTTCTTTACTTTGTTAAAAATTTAAAAAATTGGTCTCCAAGAATAAATACGGCGTATTAAGGTACACCTATACGCCGTATCAATTTATTGTCCAATACGTCGCATTGGACAATTCCCTATACGACGTATCAAGTGTGGGTATAAAAACCCAGCATATACGTCAGATTGTTCTTCACACACACTTTATACTCCACATTTCAAACGAAAATTTACCACGCCTTTTAATCCCAAAAATCAAACCCTTGTTTCTGTGTTCTTCAAACTCCTAGTCATATGGTATGCTCTACTCTCTTTCTCTTTTTAAATTAAATTGAATTAAGGTTTGATTTCGAATTAGGGTTTGTGATTTTTCCCCATGTACCTATTGAATGCCCCCATTGCATTTTATAACATAGTTAGAACACATATTTGTGACTATTAGAGTAGAGGGGTCAAACGGGTAGAATGAGGGAGACCTATTCTTTTTACTGGGAATACGATACGGCGTATATATCCTACTGGTTACAGCGTATCAATTTATTTTTCCCTAAATTTATAAACCTATACAATGTATCCAATATCTTGGATATGGCGTATAGACCACTTTTGAAATCCTTTCAGCATAATTCCCTATACGGCGTATTTAATCTACCCTATACGCCGTATCTTCATAAAACCTTTATATGGCATATTCATTTCTCTCTATACGTTGTATCTACCCCTGGAACAAAATAGTTTAAAAAAGTTATTTATCTGTGTATTGATTCCGTATTACTTGCAGATATGACACCTTTACCATCTAGGGATCATAGACACCCATGGCTCAGGTACTAGGTTGAGGGATACGCTAAGGATATAGTGCACAGCTATTAGCAGATGCTTGATGACGTTATGGGGAAGGTCGTGTTAAAACAGTGTATCGTTCTTGAATTTTGCCGGTTTGGACGTGGGAAGAGCAGGACTCGGGTGGATGATTGAGGATAGTTTATACTGGAGATGAGGGATAGGAGTTATTTACTAGTCATGCGTGGAGGAGATTATTTAAGATTAGGGCACCGCTAGTTTAGGAGTTTATTTTAGAGTTTTTCAGTACTTTTAGGATGAACGACACAAAGATGGGTTTAGATGTTGCTGACACTTTATGTTTTCAGTTGGGTGGAGTTAGGCGGAGGATGACTCGGAGGCAGTTCATTTTGGCGTTGGGTTTACACACTGATGAGGAGATGGTAGGGGCTGGGTTTAGAGCTTATTGGCTGGGTAGCGAGAGAGTGATCCCCGACAAAGGGGATCTTAGGATTATTGGATAGAGATCTCATCTAACAGGGACTTCTTGGGGCCGGATCCTTCTTATGTTTTCATCTGAGACCCTGTGAGGAGATTATGCCACAGATCGATAGACTGCATATTTTGGCAGAAGGCAGGATCTTAGAAGGTGACCGATGTTGATCTATGCTGATCTTCTCAACCATGGACCGGGGGGACTGATAAGTCCTATATCTATGGGCGTAGTAACCTGTTTAGGAATGCTAGAGGGGAGACGAGTGGAGCTAGGCTGTCTGGGGGTTCACTTCAATTAGGTTGTCTTGCAGCTTATTTTAGGATTGGTTAGTGATCAGGGATTGAGAGGTTTATCAGTGGTTACCTGTGAGCTCCCGTTGATTGATTTGCATGAGCTTGGAAGGCTCAACATCTGTGAGAGGATTGGTTATACATGGGCTTGGATAGCCCCAGGACCAGAGAGGCAGCCGGATGCTGCGGCTAGTGCCCCTGGAGCCGCTGAGGATGCTCCTGCAGTTGATGAGGGTGCTCAAGCTGATCTAGCACCCGTGCAGGCACCTTAGACACCGTCACCTACCCCTAGGACTATGCAGTAGAGGATTTCCAGGCTCAGGTACAGGAGTTGCGACGGAGCATAGTAAGGCTGCGAGGAGATGTTGCTAGATCGATCACTGATCAGGGCAGGTTCGCCACCTGGATGGTCAGTTGCATGACACAGCTGATGGATGCTAGTGGTCGCACCTACCATGTCTTTGATAGCGCTCTTGTAGGCAGCTCGTAGTTTCCCTACCAAAGACGTACCAGACGTAGGACCGACGATGCCAACACCTCAGCCCCACAGCAGCCAGATCCATGATTACTCTCCCCTTCACTTTTTGATCTTATGTACATTTATATTGTTCATATCATGATGTATTTGAAACTTGTTATCTTTTGTTATATATTATGATGTGATTATTTTGGTTTGCTTATGTGTAATAGAATCAAGCCTGACAGTAAGTTCAGCAACATAGCTCATTGATTGATTACAGGGTCGAGATTCTAAAAACCTTTGCATGAAAGAAAAAAAAGTGCTGAAATGAGCAAAAAAACTGCTGAAGAGAAGGAAAAAGTCTAACTTAAAGACTAGCTGAAAGAAAAGTGCTTAACGGGAGACAACGATTGTTTTTAATTGTATTTTTAATGGTTTTTTGAGTCTGGTCTACCAGTCACTCAATACGACGTATCGAACCTCTATGGATACGCCGTATCGAACCTGTCTGGACGTTATCAGTCTTTAATTTCTGCAAAACTTTAATACATTTTTTACAGGATGTAATACGGCGTATCCTTGGGTTTTGGATACGGCGTATTGACTACTTGTACAGTGTGTTTAATTGTTTTCTTGCATTGTAACCATTGTTATAAAGTGATAGAATTGCACTTTTTGTATTTAAACCTTTTATGCAGGACCTTGCCTGTAAAGAAATCGACGATATGGTATACTCTGAAAAAGACGTGTGTTGAACTCGTACGAGCATTCTGACGCCTCGTCAACACACTTTTTCTTAATAACTCAAATTGGAGAATCATCCCGAACAACATACCAGGGGAGTTCCTCGTTCTAATTCTATTTCCTATTTTCTTTTATTGTTTTATCTATACAACGAGAACGTTGTATAATTTAAATGGGGGGATGGAGAATTAGAACGCCTACTTGTCCTTTCTTTTACAAATAATATGCTATATGCTTAAATTATGCCAAATTAAAAAAAAAATTAGCATAACGTTTGTGGAAATTACTAGTTACATGACCTAGCACACTATAACCCTTAATACCAAATTGTAA
>BQNB010083862.1:0-27554 GCA_026074375.1 Tanacetum coccineum | reverse complement strand
AAAAACAGTCACATCATCAAGGTATCATCCATTTTTCTCTTGATTTCAATTCTTTTGTGCTATTCATCCTTACAATACAAGTCATTTGCAAGGCTTCATTGGGTTTTACATCCCTAGTTTTGTGATCAATTCATTTGCAAGGCTTGATTGGGTTTTACAAGTTATTTTAGCCATAATGTTTCGTTTTCTTGTGCTATAATTTGTTGATGTGAGTAGTTTAGTTATACTATCCGAGGGATGGGGTTTTCTTTGCTGTAGCCTGTAGGTACCTTGAAACTATTGGATTTAATGTCCAAGTTCATAACTAATTGGTAAGACTGTCGTCAAAAGTAGAGTCCTTTTTGGGTCGCCCTCAGTGAACCGTTAAGAGAAATAAGGAATAATACTTTGCGGTTTAAACCGTAAAGGGCTATGGGATGTTTGGGGTATCCCACATCGCCCCATAGAGTAAAGTCATGCCCTTTCCTATTGATATATATAGAAGGGCATGGAAAAATGTTTAAGTACTCATTCCTTCCTTCTCTATTCCTACTCCTTATAAGAGTCTTTCGTGTATCGAGACCTTAGGAGTTCGAATTGTTTTCTTTTTGGTTTGTGGGTGTGAGCTATTAGAGGTACTCTCGTTTGGGTACTTGCCTCCAAGTTCGACCAAAGTGGTCCGCGTGTGTGAGAAATCCGATTTTCTCAAAGGTTAGTAATTTCTTATTTATTTACTTACTTCTTTTAAGTTGCTTTTAGTTTATTAGGTTTAGATCCTTTAGGGTTTAGTTCCGCCCTAGATTAATTGTTATTTCCGTTGCGTGTTAATCTAGTTAGGGTATAGAAAAACCCATCAGTTGAGGCACTGTACTCATTAAAGAGTGGCATTTCAGGATCAGTGTTACTATGCGTGAAAAATGCAGGCTCTGATGGTACTGGAAGTGTATCAGAGACTCTATTAAGCATAAGAACAACTGAAGCCATGGTTGGCCTATCCTTAACTTTTTCTTGAACGCACAATAACCCAATGTGGATGCTTCTAACTATCTCGTGCAGCGAACCTGATCCTGTCTTCAATATAGGATCTATCATATTTACTGTTCTCATTCCGCCATGTAGTCCATGCCTAGAAAAAGATTAACAGTATGTTATTCAACATCTAAGAACTACAATGAAAACTAATTTTGGCAAGGAAATCAATAACATGTTTTCGATCAAAATAAATCTCTGTAACTAATTCGTATAACATTGTTCGGGCCAAGCTCGTTTGTTCATTTAACATATATTTATTAATTACTCAAAATCCATTAGTTAAAACAGATAATAATTACGATGCTCATTGTGCGAGGTTCATTACGGACACCTTCTGACCCATTGATAGTATATAATTGTCTTTTGTTATAATGATAGATGATGTTGCCAATAATTGTTCTATGTAAGATGACATGCCCCTTGAAAGCATTGTTCATGCTTTTGTCTATCCTAAATTCACACACAGAAATTAAACCACATAATATGCAAAAGGGCAAATCACATACATGCTTAATGTGTTTTTTTTGTCATGCATGCCAGTATGTCACAACATCTTTTTTTAGTATAATAATTTGAAAATGGCAAGGTGTTTTTTTTTCTTTTTTTTTAAAAATTTATACTAGTGCGCCGCGTATATTAGATATTCATTAGATTAGCATCACAATCAGGCAAAGTGTTCTGTAATTTGTTTGTGTTCACGTAGGTCCAAGTAAGAGAACACTAATAACCCAAAGAAACAATGGTATCGTTTTTTATAGATCGTGCTCTCTTTTTCTTCGGTAAGATTCCATATATTGGTTTAGAAAATTTGATAAGATGCTTAGTTAAAGAGTATTTTCTATGGATTCATTGTAGAATTTCAAATAGAAAGGCGTTTCATATCCTAAAATCATGAGCTTTGCATTTTGGACATTGCATGATCACCTACCTTTTAATATCATGTGCATATGACCTGTTAGCGTTAAGAGGTTTGGGGCACTTTGATTAAGAGAACAATGAAGGAAGTATATGGTTACTCCTTTGGCTTGATCAATATTTTTATTGGTAAATCTCATAATGATCAAGACTCTAAAACTCATAATGGATAGGGAGATACATATATGTTACCTTACCATGAGTGTAATTTGGTATCGCAATTACAAGGAGTGGTTATGATGTTGTCTCTCATTTCAGCATATAAAAAACACTATATTTTTATCTTTATTTAAGACCCGTAAATTTTTAAATAGCATTTATGAGTATGTATTTTTTTTAATACATTTTTGTTAATAACTTTATTTAAAACTTTGTCTAATAAATTTCAACCTGATAAAAATAATTTTGAGTTATAAATCATGTCAACAATATAAATAAGGAAAGGCATTTCAATTATAATAACAAACTTTGAAAATTTTTCAATATATATGAATCAAATTATTTATTAGGGGGTTGATTAAAAAGATAGAGACAAATTGGTTGCTTATTTTTAGGAAGAATGCACAGAGTTATTGCTCTAGAGGAATTGTAACTGATTGTGGTCATGCGTGTAGAGAAAGAATGATTTTGAAAAGAGATTTCAAATTATTTATGGAAGGTTTTTATGACATTAAGCATACATTAATGAGATCGTGTGAAAATGTGCTTGTGAAGGTTATCATGTTTGTTTGTCAATGTTGCTGTATTAATTTTAAAAAAAGGTGCATTGATATATTGTACAAAAGTGGCATCTAAAATCCTTTCCGATTTATGTTCAATTTGTAATGAAATTCGCGAGATTATAAGTTAATTTTGGTAACAGTTTGACTAATTTTTTCTATTATATGATGACTGATATAAATTATTTTGACCGAGATAAATAACAATTACTTTGACTATATGAATTTGATTAGAACAATTACTTTGATACTATGAATTGTGTGTGGCTGTTGAATCGTGAATCGATAAATTGATCATCTTGGTTGTTTGCATTAAAGTTAATTAATAAGAAGGATGGACAACAGATGGATGGAAACAGAGGAAGAAGAAGAAGAATTCACATATGTATTTGAAGGAGAAGAAGATATAATGGAATCCGAACGAGAAGATATAATGGAATCCCAAGAAGAAGAAGAAGAAGAAGATATAATGGAATCCGAAGAAGAAGAAGATATAATGGAATCCGAAGAAGAAGATATAATGGAATCCGAAGAAGAAGAAGATATAATGGAATCCGAAGAAGAAGAAGATATAATGGAATCTGAAGAAGAAGGGTTGACGATATAATGAATCTGAAGAAGAAAGATTATATGGATCCGAAGAAGAAGAAGATATAATGGAATCCGAAGAAGAAGAAGATATAATGGAATCCGAAGAAGAAGAAGATATAATGGAATAAGAAGATATAATGGAATACGAAGAAGAAGAATCCGAAGAAGAAGAAGATGAATAGGAAGCTGAACAACTGGAGAAGATGAGGTGAATTTGAGAAAGTGTTTCTTGGTCTGTTAGATAAGCTGATGTTTGGGATAAGTGTCAGACTTATCTGTTGATAGTTTTATCCGAGTTGTTCTGTTAGATAAGATGATTAAATGTTGACTTAAATGTGCTAGGCCTGGCCGGGACTAAATTGATATGATCAATTAAGCAGTCTCATAAAGTCAAGTAATTAGAAATCGAGAAACATAATGTTGAACCTAGAGATTGATTAAAATCTATGTCTCAGGTTCATAAGATATCTGTAGAACAAAGGAATATTTGATCACTTATCAAAGGGCTTTCTCTAAATATGATTCGGAGTTCAGCAATTGCGTTGGATGGCACTCTCTGCTTAGTTGATCAGGACAGACTTTAACCAAGTTAGTTGATGACTTATCCAAGTGGGAGACTGTTGGATTGTATGTCCAAGTTTATAACTAATTGGTAAGACTGTCATCAAAAGTAGATTCCTTTTTGGGTCGCCCTCAGTGAACCCGTTAGAGAAATAATAAGGAAGAATGTTTTGCGGTTTAAACCATAAAGAGGTATGGGATATTTGGGTATCCCACATCGCTCCAAAGGAGGAACCAAACCTTCCGCTTTGGGGTATAATAGAATGGATACTTTCATTCTGAAGACAATTCCCTCATTCTCATTTCTACTCCTTATAAGAGTCTTTGTGTGTATCGGGTAACCTTAGGATTTTCGAATTGTTTCTCTTTGGTTTGTGGGTGTTGTTTTGTGAGCTTATTAGAGGTACTCTCGTTTGGGTACTTGCCTATAAGTTCGACCAAGGTGGTCCGTTTGTATTTAGTACCGTGTGTGAGAAAATCCGATTTTTCGTCAAAGGTTAGTAATTTCTTATTTTAGACTTACTTCTTTTAAGTTGGCTGTTTTTTGAGGGGGGCCTTAATTTTTTAGTTTAGTCTTTAGGGTATTAGTTTCCCTTCTTCCCTAGATTAAATTGTTATTTCCGCAGCGTGTTAGCTAGTTAGGGAATAGAAAACCCATCAAGATTGAGTGTCCACCAGGAGATTTTCGCCACTTTAACCAAAACAATTATCCTGGTATTAAGTTATACTTGGACATGGATGGATGTAAATTTTATTTAGTTCCAATTTTGTTAGAAGTAATGATTATCATCCAAATTTTAATGTCTTTCTTTTTGTTTTGTGCAAACGCCGAATTTAGTCCTATAGGAAACCGGAATTGGAAATTGAGGACTGCCACTTCTGAGGTGAAAATGCACCTGGACTCCACTCTCAACTAAACTTAAAACTCTTAATAAATTCCCCTTGCATTCTCATTCAATGGGCTAAGAACTTACACAGCAATAAGAAAACATGTATAACAAATAGGCTAAACACTAATTGTTAGTGGACAAGTATTAGTGATAACATTGTTCGGGCCAAGCTCGTTTGTTCATTTAACATTATTTATATTATACTCAAACCATTAGTTAACACAGAAATAATATATGATGCTACATTGTGCGAGGTTCAATTCACGACTTCGTGACCCATTGATTAGTATATAATTGTCTTTTGTTATAATGATAGATGATGTTGCCAATAATTGTTCTATGTGAGATGACATGCCCCTTGAAAGCATTGTTCATGCTTTTGTCTAACCTAAATTCACACACAGAAATTAAACCACATAATATGCAAAAGGGCAAATCACATACATGCTTAATGGGTTTTTTTTGTCATGCATGCCAGTATGTCACAACATCTTTTTTTAGTATAATAATTTGAAATATGCAAGTTGTTTTTTTTTCTTTTTTTTTACAATTTGCAAGTCGCCGCGTATATTAGATATTCATTAGATTAGCATCACAATCAGGCAAAGTGTTCTGTAATTTGTTTGTGTTCACGTAGGTCCAAATAAGAGAACACTAATAACCCAAAGAAACAATGGTATCGTTTTTTATAGATCGTGCTCTCTTTTTCTTCATGTAATTTTCATATATTGGATAAGAATTTGATAAGATGCTTAGTTAAAGAGTTTTCTATAGTATTCATTGTAGAATTTCAAATAAAAGGCGTTTATATCCTAAAACATGAGCTTGCATTTATGGACATGCATGATCACCTACCTTTAATATCATGTGAAATGACGTGGTTGCGTAAGAGTGGGCACTTTGATTAAGAGAACAATGAAGGAAGTATATGGTTACTCCTTTGGCTTGATCAATATTTTTATTGGTAAATCTCATAGTGATCAAGACTCTAAAACTCATAATGGATAGGGAGATACATATATGTTACCTTACCGTGAGTGTAAATTGGTATCGCAATTACAAGGAGTGGCTATTGAGTTGTCTCTCATTTAAGCCATATAAAAACACATATTTTGATCTTTAATAAGACCCCGTAATTTTTAAATAGCATTTATGAGTATGTATTTTTTTTAATACATTTTTGTTAATAACTTTATTTAAAACTTTGTCTAATAAAATTTCAAACCTGATTGAAAAATTAATTTGAGTTATAAATCATGTCAACAATATAAATAAGGAAAGGCATTTCAATTATAATAACAAACTTTGAAAATTTTTCAATATATATGAATCAAATTATTTATTAGGGTTGATTTAAAAAGATAGAGACAAATTGGTTGCTTATTTTTAGGAAGAATGCACCGAGTTATGCTCTAGAGGAATTGTAAGCTGATAGTGGTCATGCGTGTAGAGATAAAGGAATGATTTTTGAAAAGAGATTTAAAATTATCTTATGGAAGTTTTTATGACATAAGCATACATTAATGAGTCTCATGTGAAATGTGCTTGTGGAAGGTTATTCATGTTTGTTTGTCAATGATGTGTTTTAATTTTAAAAAAAGGTGCATTGATATATTGTACAAAAGTGGCATCTAAAATCCTTTCCGATGTATGTCAATTTGGAAATGAAAATTCGCGAGATTCTAAAGTTAATTTTGGTAAACAGTTTGACTAATTTTTTCTATTATATGATGACTGATATAAATTATTTTGACCGAGATAAATAACAATTACTTTGACTACTATGAATTAGTTTAACAATTACTTTGATACTATGAATTGTGTGTGGCTGTTGAATCGTGAATCGATAAATTGATCATCTTGGTTTTGCATTAAAGTTAATTAATAAGAAGGATGGACAATAGATGGATGGAAACAGAGGAAGAAGAAGAATTCACATATGTATTTGAAGGAGAAGAAGATATAATGGATCCGATCAGAAGATATTAATGGATCCAAGGAAGAAGAAGAAGAAGAGAGAATATTGGAATCTGAAGAAGAAGAAGATATAATGGAATCCGAAGAAGAGAAAGATATAATGGAATCCGAAGAAGAAGAAGATATAATGGAATCCGAAGAAGAAGAAGATATAATGGGAATTCTGAAGAAGCGATGATATATGGAATCTGAAGAAGAAGAAGATATACAATGAATCCGAAAAGGAAGAAGAAGATATAATGAATCCGAAGAAGAAGAAAGATATAATGGAATCCGAAGAAAGAAGAAGAAGATATAATGGAAATCCGAAGAAGAAGAAGTTATAAATCGAATTGAAGATATAATGGGAATCGAAAGAAGAATCCGAAAGAAGAAGAAGATGTAAGAGGAAGCTGAAACAAACTGGAGAAGATGAGCGTGAATTTGAGGTGGAATTGAGACCGTGTTTCTTGGTGCTGTTAGTATAGCTGATGTTATAGGATAAAGTGTCAGACTTATCTGTTGATAGTTTTCTCCGAGTTGTTCTTTTTTAATTCGAGAACTAGCAGAGTTTGGTAGATTTCCTTGTTTTTCTTTTTGCTGATATCTGTTGTTGCAGTATAAAGAGGAATAGGGTTGTCTATTCCTTTTTTTCATATTGATTGTAATTTGTTTTTTATTATTAAATATACGAGTTCGCACTAAATAATTTTTTTTGCCAAAAAAAATCAAACTAGTCGGGTTATTTATAAAAAGGTTAAATTAACTGGGCTATAACTTGGACTTAAAATAGCATGTCAATATGACAATATAGTTATGGGGTTATTTGATAACTGCTTGTATCGTAAAGTATGTCAATCAATATTCTATTTTTCCACCCTTATAGAAAAACAGCTTCTAAAAATAGATAAAAAGAAAGCTGGTGCCAGAAATGTTCATCAATATACTTGGTTTTCCAGGAAAATAATGCATTTGAATATTTAATAGTCTAGTCTATTTCACAAAATAATGCAGGTAGAGCCTACATGCTTGATAAATAATTGAAGACATACAGGTGTCCCATCTCGATCGATCGAGGGTCCTTCTTTTTTTTTTTTTTTTGTTTTTTCTCTTCATTCACAAAAATATTCACTCCAAATTCATTTACAGTATAATATATTTGACATCGATCAATGATGCTTAGTTTTTCTTTAATTATTATTATTTAAGGGTTAATATTCAATAACGCCCACGTCTCTCTTTTAATAATGCATGTTGTCTAATCTTAGTTGTATTTAAGACCCATAAATCATACGTATGGAACAATGGTGATGAGAGGAGTGGTGATCGAAAAGATGTTCACTAGCGGTGCGGGGTGGTTCGAGGGAAGTTGTAATAGTTGCAGCTGCCCAACAAGTCCTCTGGATTTGAAATTAGCTATGTCACCTAGAAGAGTCCATAATTCATCATGTGATGAAGTGGTGTCGGGTCGTGGGATTGGACTTGGTATTATAGTTAACTTGGCAACTCCCTTGTGAATCAACAGCAAATCCACGTATCCGACATCAATCTTGTGTAATGCGTAATATTGACGATGAATGAGAAAGAGTTTACACGCCAGTGACCCGTCATCACAAGCCAAAGACTAATAATTTCTTATAAGTGGGGCCGGGAAAACAACTAGTTTATGATAATTATGGTGATATGAAGCTGAGGTCCCTTTTCGACATATCTCCTACACCCGCAATAGTTTATGATGATATAAAAGCCACAGATGCTTACTTTCTGAGTACTTGTCATGAGTTATGTTACACAACCCGAAGGATTTACGAAGAAAGGAAATGATGGAAAGGTCTACAGACTTATAAAAGCCTTATACGGTCTAAGACAAGCACCACGTGCATGGAATATAAAGTTAGACAACACCTTGAAGTCTTTAGATTTCAAGAAATGCGCACTGGAACAAGCTATATACACGAAGGCATCAAAGGACTCACTATTATTAGTAGGAGTTTATGTAGACGATTTAATCATCACTGGAACACCAAAGAAAGAGATAGATAAGTTTAAAGCTCAAATGGAAGAAAAATTCGAGATGAGCGATCTAGGATTATTAGCTTACTATCTTGGAATTGAAGTTACACAAACTGAAGGTAACATATCAATAAAGCAATCTGCCTACGCAAACAAGATCTTAAAGGAAGCTGGAATGCTAGAAAGCAACGAGACAGTTATACCAATGGACCCAGGAACAAGACTGACAAAGAATACTGAAGGAACATTGGTCAACTCAACTGAATATCGGAGCTTAATTGGATGTTTAAGATATCTGCTTCACACAAGACCCGACTTAAGTTATTCTGTAGGATTACTTAGTCGTTTTATGCAAGAACCACGAGAGCAACATATGAAAGCCATAAAGCAAGTACTACGTTATGTGAAAGGAACAAAAGATTATGGAATCACCTACAAACATAATGGAGGAAATACAATACAAGGATTCAGTGACAGTAGCTACGGAGTCAACACTCAAGAAGGCAAAGGAACTACCGGCATAATATTCTACTATGGTGACTCACCAATTAGCTGGAGCACACAAAAGCAAGCCACTGTAGCATTATCATCCTGCGAATCTGAGTTCATCGCAGCAACAGCAGCAGCAACTCAAGCATTATGGTTAAAAAGACTACTAAGCAGACTTACACACTCAAGAGAAGAAAAGATCACGATAATGGTTGATAACAAACCAGCCATAGCACTAATGAAGAACCCTGTTTTTCATGGAAGAAGCAAGCACATTGATTCAAAGTACCACTTCATAAGAGAATGCGTTGAAAGAGACGAAATACAAGTAGAATTCGTAAGTGGAGATTATCAAAAGGCTGACATATTCACAAAGGCGTTACCAAAGATCAAGTTTCTAATAATGAGGCAACTCATCGGACTCAAAGATCTACGTCACAGCGCTTGCGATTAGAGGGGAGAATGTTGGGCCATACCCAGCCCAACGGGTTAATCCCAACCCGCTGTCACTTTTGACAGTTACAAAAACAGTTACTAGGTAGTTACAAGAGAACAGTCACAATGGTTCAGGAACACGAACCATTGCAACACTTCAATCACGCCTATTCAATTAGTATATATATCCGGTTCATATGTATTTAGAAAGATGATGACAGATTAGATTATATAAAAATCTTTACATTTGGTATATTTTAATTGCGTTTGAACATTACGATCCAACAGGACTGTTAATGGAGCGCGTGTGGTTTACAGGCACATTAATAAGAGAACATAAGTGAAAGGTGATGTGGCGCTCGCGATTCTCGGGCTGACCCGAGCCGGGCACCACGCGGAATTTTGCATGGTTAAATTCACCATCTTATTCATGATCCTCGGCATCCCAGCCATGAATAGTAGATGAGCATATCCGAGATTAACATGCCATTGATTAAAATCAATAAATCTCAAAAGAACTAGGAATTTCATAGGGAATGAAATTGACAAAGACATTGTCTACCTAAAATAAATTTGTGATGTGATTACGACAACCCTCTTCATAAATGAATCTAAAATATGGATCCTGGTCTTAATTTAAAATTGGGTAATTAATTAAGGTAGATTCATGCTAACTAAAACTATTTTATCTTATCTTATTTTATCTTGAAGGGTTGTCTTCTAAAAATTGGTGTCAATCCTCGAGCTCCACAAATTCTCACACAAATCAAGCTTCTCTTTACTCGCAGTTCTTGGGTAAGTAATGGACTCACCGGTCCAAATTTATATGGACTGGAATGCGAAACCTTAGGTTTCACCCTGAGGTAACGAGAACAATGAGTATGGTCTCGATGAGACAAATTCCCACAATCATGATAACTCATCCCAGATGGTTTGATGTTCATCAAAAAAGCACTATGATGATGCAAACAAAGTGTCATGCATCATGGCATCTTCCATGAGCCCTGAACTGCAAAAGACTTTTGAATTCACTTGGGCTTATGAAATGAATCAACAGCTGTAAGAGATGTTTCAGGTCTAAGGAATGCAAAGATACGCCTTAATGTAGTAAAATCACTCATGGCTTGTAAACCAAAACCTAGAGCCTCTATATGTGCTTTTATCTTAAAGATGAAAGGGTACTTTGATAGGTTAGAATCATTGAACATGGTGTTCGATGCTGAACTTTCTATCAACATAATCCTATCCGGTCTGCCAGCTGATTACAATCAGTTTGTGCTCTCGTTTCAAATGCAACTGAAGAAAGGACCTCAAATAATCGGAAATCTTTAGTTTATTACAAAACTTTGCTTAAACAAAGGGATCAAGAAAATTGATGTGCCCTCTATTTCAGCAACTTCTGTGTTGACTGTTGGTCACAATGCAAAGAAAAGAAAGACTTCTCATTCCAACAGGAAAGGAAAGGCCGCAAAAGGAAAGTCTGATCGTGGGTCTAAGTGATAGTTTGAAATCTGAGATTGAACATACTGGTGATCCAAAGGAAAGCAGTGTGCTTCTACTGCAACATGAAGGGGCATTGGAAGCTTAGTTGCCCAAAGTACCTGAAGGACCTCAAAGACAGAAAAGGTCGAAAAGGGTGGTCACTCAGGTATGTTCATGATCGAACTCACAATACCCTATAACTTCTGATTCGTGGGTCTTGGTTAAAGGGTTTGTTGGTAATCTCAATTTTGCACTGTTATTCTGCAGGGTCTTAAAGGAAAGTAGAAAGTGATGCATGGAGAGCTAAACTTGTCATGGGAAACATGAAATTTACGCCTGTGAAAAAGTTTGGAATGTACGAGCTCATGCTGAAAATCACTGGAGTTAGATTAATTTTAAATAATGCTGTTAGTCGTCAGAAATGACGGAAACTCATTTTCATTCATGCTTTGTTTAACGACTGGTTTATCTAATTTTTCATTTGACATGGAATGGTGATTTTTTGATTTATTTTAACATGGTTGTTTTATGTTTAAAGCTTCTCTTGCAAAGAGCATATATGAAAACTGTTGAATGTATTGATATGGCAATTGTGATATTAAATTGTTGGTTCGTTATTGAGCTTGATAAACTCAAAATTGTGCATTCTCGTCTTGGGACATAACAAGAAACGCATCGCCAACTCCAAAAAGGATAGGAGTGTTGGAATCATTCGACTTCAAATCAGATGATGTATGCGAGTCTTGCTTATTGGGCAAGATGACTAAATCACCATTTACAGGAACGTGTGAAAGAGGTGAAGGATTATTGGACTTAGTACACACGGATGTGTGTGGACCATTCCAATCAGCCATAAAATATGGAAAACACTTCATACGTCTACATATACTGATTGTTTTCAGTAATATGGATTGTTTATTGATTAAAAATAATAGTCCGGATACTTCTTGAAGTGTTCAAAAAGTATCTAAACGAGTAGAGTATCACAACTGGGCAGAAAGATAAAGGTACTCCGAACAGTAGGGAGGAGAATACCTTAGTATCGAGTTTTTTGATCATCTTAAAAACTGTGGTATAGTTTCACAGTTAACTCCTCCTAGAACACCACAACTAAATGGTGTTGCTGAGAGGAGAAATAGAACTCTGTTAGACATGGTTCGATCTATGATGTGTCGAGCAACACTTCCAATAAGCTTCTCGGGTTACGCATTAGAGACAGCCGCCCATATCTTAAATCTTGTACCTACTAAGAAGGTCTCGAAGATACCTTTTGAGATGTGGAAGGGAAAACGTCCTTCTCTTGGGCACATCAAAATCTGGGGTTGTGAGGTTTTCGTTAGACGAGAAGCTCAGGACAAACTAGAAGCCAGATCTGAAAAGTGTCTTTTCGTCGGTTATCCGAAAGAGTCATTTGGATATTTGTTTTACAAACCCAGGATAATTTGTATTTGTAGCTCGAAGAGGAGTTGTTCCTGAGAGAGAAATGATTTTAAAGAGGACAGTGGAGTAAAATAGCCTTGAAGAAATTCAAGTGTCTGTCGACGAAGAAACCTAGAGTAAAAACTGAACTCTTCAAACAAGAGTGTGACACCTGTTGAACCCACATGAATGTATCCTACCTTCGCCAGAAAAAGTAGAGTAAGTAAGCCTCCTTAGATCCTCATTTTTACTATGGTTCCATATGAAGAGGACAAGATTAGTGTATATACACTAAGTGAATTGGATGAGCTGCCTAACTACTAGGAAGCGATGGCAAAGCCCTGAGGTTGTAAGTGAAGGCAAGCTATGAAAAGCGAAAATTCAATTCTATGTATGAAACCAAGTTTTGTGAATTTGGTTGACACTAACAACCGGTCTTAAGACGGTAGGTTGTAATGGTGGATCTTCAAGAAGAGACAGCATGGATGGGAGGAAAGTACAGCACTTTAAAGCTAGGTTGGTTGTGAAGGGTTATACTCAAACCCACGGATTGTTATGAGGGAAAATCTTCTCACCAGTAGCTAAAATAAGTCTATTTGGTAATGCTTGCCATAGCTGCGTTTCATGATTATGAAATATGGCAGATGGATGTCAAGACCGCTTTCCTTAACGGAAAACTAACAGAGGATGTGTTTATGGCACAACTAGAAGGTTTTGAAAATGCAAAGTATCCTAAAAGAGTGTGCAAGCTTCAAAGGCCATTTATGGACTTAAACAGGCTTCTCGTAGCTGGAATCTATGCTTCCATGAGAAAGTCACACAGTTTGGATTTTCTAGAAGCGAAGATGAGTCCTGTATATTGTAAAATCCTGTGGGAGTAAGTATTCTACCTCAGTTTTATATGTGAATGATATACTATTTTTAGGAAAAACGATATCCCAATCATTACAAAGTGTAACTCAGACGTAGTTGGGGAAATGTTTCGCTATGAAGATTTTGGGAGATGCAGCTTATATACGTGGTATTAGATTTACTAGAGATAGGTCAAAAACGTCTTATAGGACTTAGTCAGGACCCATACATTAGATAAAAATATTTGAAGAGATTCAGAAGGAGAATTCTAAGAATGGGGTCCTACCCATTACTCATGGCATAAAGAATTAGTTAAATGTCATATGTCCGTAACTGGATAAGGAATGGCAAAATGAGTCGAGTCCTTATGCTTCAGTTATAGGATCGTCATGTATGTCATGACGTTTGTACAAGGCCTGATGTCTTCCTCTTGCTTTGAGAATGTGTGTGTAGAATCAGCAGTAATCCTGGCGAAGGTATTGGTCAGCTGTAATAGAATATTCTTAAGTTTTTAAGGAACATACTATAGATAGGTTCTTGGTTTGATGGTGGAGAAAAAGAACTCAAGAGTGATGGTTATTGTGATGCGGTTGGAACAGATAAAGATGATAGTCGTTCACAGTCTGGTTGGGTATTCTTGCTAAATGGGGGAGCGGTGACATGGAAAGAAGTTCCAAAGCAAAAAATACAGTGGAGGACTCACATGCGAGTCCGAGTATATTTGCACAGCTAGTGAGGCCTTCAAAGGAAGCTATCTGGATTGAAGAAATTTCATTGGGAGATCTTGGAGTTGTTCCAACAGTACAAGGACCACCTTTGAAAGATTATGTGATAAGGTGTGTGTACGTCGCCTTGACTAAAGTACCTAAAAGATCACGAAAAGTCAAAGCATTTGACAGAAAAATACAATTTTGTTTGAAGCAAAGTTACAGAGGACACGTGATTTGTGAAAGACATACGATCAGGAAGTATCCAGCTGATACTCGATTCACAAAGGCATTGGCTTAAGTTTCAAACACATTGAACATGCTAAAGAGCATAGGATTGAATTAAAATTAGGGTTTTAGTTGTTAGTTTGGAATTTGGAAAACATTATATGCCTGATTTATATTGTAATAGATTTGGATGGATTAAAATAATGGAGATTTATTTATTTGCATGTGTGCTACCATTTACTATTAATTGTCATTGTGTTTCAATTTTTGCATGTTTAGAATCCACTTCCTGAGTACTTAGTTTACTCAAACCTCCTCAGTCGTTCATACTATAGGAAGTAAGTATTGATTTAAGACTGTCATGGAGTGTTAGTAGATTGTCTATAGTGATTAGACATAGCATAGAGAATGCTGCAACACTCATGAGTACTTAATGAGATTTAAGTATAGGAGAAACCCCGACATCTTGGAGAGAATTACTCCATGAGCTTAAATCACGTGATTAATTATAAAGATGATAATATCTTCTATTCTTAAAATGGAGATACATCGAGTTTCTAGTTTTTCAAATCTGTTTTACTTTAGTTTGTTCAAACGCTGCGCGTAAATGCCAGTTATAAAGGATATGCTAGGTATGACATGATAAGTTGACTAGTTCTATGTATTCAAAGTTTATTTGTTCCTTTCGCCTAAAGGGAAAGCGATATCAATGGGCCCCTCGATGATTAAATGTTGACTTAAATGTGCTAGGCCTGGCCGGGACTAAATTGATATGATCAATTAAGCAGTCTCATAAAGTCAAGTAATCAGAAATCGAGAAACATAATGTTGAACCTAGAGATTGATTAAAATCCATGTCTCAGGTTCACAAGATATCTGTAGAACAAAGGAATATTTGATCACTTATCAAAGGGCTGTCTCTAAATATGATTCGGAGTTCAACAGTTGCATTGGATTGCATTCTCTGCTTAGTTGATCGGGACAGACTTTGACCTAGTTAGTTGATGAGTGGGCTTGCCAAGTGGGAGTATGTTAGATTTAATGTTCCAAGTTCATAACTAATTGGTAAGACTGTCATCAAAAGTAGAGTCCTTTTTGGGTCGCCCTCAGTGAACCGTTAAGAGAAATAAAGAATAATACTTTGCGGTTTAAACCGTAAAGGGCTATGGGATGTTTGGTGTATCCCACATCGCCTCAAAGAGTAAAGTCATGCCCTTTCCTATTGATATATATAGAAGGGCATGGAAAAATGTTTAAGTACTCATTCCTTCCTTCTCTATTCCTACTCCTTATAAGTGTCTTTCGTGTATCGGGACCTTAGGAGTTCGAATTGTTTTCTCTTTGGTTTGTGGGTGTGAGCTATTAGAGGTACTCTCGTTTGGGTACTTGCCTCCAAGTTCAACCAAAGTGGTCCGCGTGTGTGAGAAATCCAATTTTCTAAAAGGTTAGTAATTTCCTATTTATTTACTTACTTCTTTTAAGTTGCTTTTAGTTTATTAGGTTTAGATCCTTTAGGGTTTAATTCCCTTCTTGCCCTAGATTAATTGTTATTTCCGCTGCGTGTTAATCTAGTTAGGGAATAGAAAACCCATCATACGACACCATCGAATCCGTATAGATCTGCATCAAAATAATATAAGAAGCCTACATAAGTGTCTCGAAGAAGAAGAAAACGTAATGCTTGGCAGGGGTCGTGGTCTATACACTCAAGTTGAAAGTTGGTGAGAAACATGAAACCACAAGGATGTATTTTGCAGTTTACTCTTAAATAAATAAATTATACGATGGAATTGATACGAGTTTATGATATATACTTTATCTATGTTTTGAAATTTGATTTTTGGAATATCTTTACTTCCGTTATCTATGTGTATTTTTATTGTTTTTTTTTTCCAAAGTAAACCTACATCAATACAAAATTACAAATTGTATTGCACGTAATTCAGGGTTTAAGTGTCGTCTATAAATATAGGTGATTTATGCATGCGTTTTCATAACAAGACGTACGTAGCAGGGGCATGCATGGAGAAACTGTGCGACGATATCTCAAGCGAAATACTAATCCGCTAATTACTAATCCGGCTACCATTGGAAAATATTGCTCAACTGAGGTGCGTTTGTAAAAGATGGAATACCCTTTTACGCGAAGCCAGGTTTATTAAATCCCATCTTCGTCGTTCTATCAATGATAAAGATGAAATTCTATTATTGTTCAACTGTGGATATCCTATTGAAGCACGTTCTTCCGCATCTCCGGATGTCAAACTCATTAATTTTATCAAGTTTCCTGTTAATTATCCATTTGATTCTGAAGAGGCTCAGAGAAGAAAAATCAAACTTATTAGTGAAACTGTTATCGGTGCTGCTAACGGCTTAGTATGTTTTTCTGTCGGTTCCTATGATGATCGAGTCATTTACGTATGGAACCCTTCTCTATCCGCGTTATTAACTGTCCCTCGATATACTATCACAGTGCCCTCTTGTGGTGGCCACTGTATTTATTTTAGGTTCGGTTTTGATGCTCAGAATGATGATTACAAAATTGTTAAGCTTATTAGGCGGGTTGATGGTATAGGCCGAGGGTGGTTGCAAGTGGAGGTTTATAGTATGAGATCAGGTTGTTGGAAACTAATCACCCAAAGGTTTCCCTCTCGTGTTACATACTTTAGTTGTAATTTACTCCCTGTTTATGTAGATGGACATCTTCATTGGCATTGCTCTAATGATGACTTGAAGATCAAAACTATAGTAGCATATGACTTGGCTGCCGAGTCTTTCAGCGAGATATCTCTTCCAGATCCTACAAATACAGTAAATTATGATATGGGTGTTTTTGGCGGAAAGCTTTGTTTGATTTCATGCGCTAGAGGTGTTGATTACTGTCAGGTGTGGGTCCTGGATCAATATGGATCATGGGTGAATAGTCGTTTTCACTTTCACATTTTCTTAACGGTGGCATAATTACGTACGGGTTCACATTAAAAAACAACTTCATCTTTGAAGACCGTAATGAAGTTATATATTTGTAGGATACGACTGCACCGTTCAACAAGGTTAAACCCTTCTAGAAAAGTATGCAAAGAGAACATCTTAATCTTCCCATTATCATTCCCTATGTCGTTGAAAGTCTTGTTTGGGTCACACCTCCAAGTCTAACCTGCTAAAATGTCCTTCTCCACTACATACCGAATGCCTGCAGGACTTCTACTTATGGCATCTTTTGTTAGCAACTATATTAACTTTATTTCTAAATTTCAAGTTTCAAATTAATTTTGTTTTCACTCTGATATGTAATATGCAAAAAAAAAACCTTACCTTTCTTTATCTTAAATTCTTTAAATCATTCTATTAGAATCATATCACTTTCTTTGTAGTTATGTTATGTGTACGCATATGTGTAAAGAGACACAAATATGGAAACAAGACGGATATGCGTACACATAACATAACTACAAAGAAAGTGATATGATTCTAATAGAATGATTTAAGAATTTAAGATAAAGAAAGGTAGGTTGCATATTACACATCAGAGTGAAAACAAAATTAATTTGAAACTTGAAATTTAGAAATAAAGTTAATATAGTTGCTAACAAAAGATGCCATAAGTAGAAGTCCTGCAGGCATTCGGACTTGTAGTGGAGAAGGACATTTTAGCAGGTTGGACTTGGAGGTGTGACCCAAACAAGACTTTCAACGACATAGGGAATGATAATGAAATAACGAAAATATGGTTTACGGAAGGTTCTGGAAGGGTTTAACCCTGTTGAACGGTGCAGCCGGATCGTACAAAGATATAACTTCGTTACGGTCTTCAAAGATGAAGTTGTTTTTTTAATGTGAACCCGTACGTAATTATGCCACCGTTATGAAAATGTGAAAGGTTGTAAAACTACTATTCACCGAGATCCATATTGACCAGGACCCACACCTGACAGTAATCAACACCTCTAGCGCATGAAATCAAACAATGCTTTCCGCCAAAAACACCCATATCATAATTTACTGTATTGTAGGATCTGGAATGAGTATATCCCGGCAGAAAACTCGGCAGCCAAGTCATATGCTACTATAGTTTTGATCTTCAAGTCATCATTAGAGCAATGCCAATGAAGATGTCCATCTACACAAACAGGGAGTAAATTACAACTAAAGTATGTAACACGAGAGGGAAACCTTTGGGTGATTAGTTTCCAACCAACCCTGACTCATACATAAACCTCCACTGCAACACCCTCGGGGGCCTAAAACCATCTACCCCCTAAAAAGCTTAAAATTTTGTAATCATCATCTGAGCAACCAAAACCGCAACCTAAAATAAATACAGTGGCCACCACCAGAGGGCATTAGAAAGTATATCGCGGGACAGTTAATAAAGCGATGAGAGAAGGGATCCCATACGTAAATGAACTCGAATCATCATAGGAACCAGACAGAAAAACATACTAAGCCGTTAGCAGCACCGATAACAGTTTCACTAATAAGTTTGATTTTTCTTCTCTGAGCCTCTTCAAATCAAATGGATAATTAACAGGAACTAGAAAAATTAATGAGTTTGACATCCGGAGATGCGGAAGAACGTGCTTCAATAGGATATCCGCAGTTTGAACGAATAATGAGAAATTTTCATCATTATCCTGTAGTCACGAGAAGATGGGATTTAATTAACCTGGCTTCGCGTAAAAGGGTATTCATCTTTACAAACGCACCTCAGTTGACAATATTTTCCAATGTAGCCCGATTAGTATTTCGCGGATTAGTATTTCGCTTGAGATATCGTCGCACAGTTTCTCCATGCATGCCCCTGCTACTACGTCTTGTTATGAAAACGCATGCATAAACCACCTATATTTATAGACGAGACTTAAACCCTGAATTACGTGAAATACAATTAGTTTTTTTATTGATAGATAGGTTTACATTGGAAAAAAAAAACATAAAACACCACCTAGAATCGAGGGAAGTCAAGAAATATTTCCAAAAATCACATTTCAAAAACATATAAAGTATATATCATAAACTCGTATCATACCATCGTATAATTATAATTTATTTAAGATTAAACTTGCAAAATACATCCTTGTGTTTTCAGGTTTCGACGAAATAACATCCCTGAACGAAACTATAGCATTTAAACCACTCGTTAGGCAAACAGATGCCGAAATACATTCCAACGTTACTAACTATCGTTAGCAAACGTAGGGATGATTTACATCAAACGTTTGCCTACGAGTGGTGTTAAACTGCTAATAGTTACGATCAAGGATGTAATTCGTGAGAAACATGAAACCACAAGGAAAAAAAATAAAAAAGTATTTTGGCAGTTTACGTCTTTATTTAAACCTAAAAGGAAGTAATTTAAAATTGAGTTTATCCTTATTTATAACCTACAAAAATGTACTTTTCTTCCATAATATGCAAAAACCAAAAAAAAAAACTAAAAATGAATGGAATAAGATGGGTTTAGTGGTCATATAAAACGAGAGTAGAATGCGCCAAAAGCTTTTTTTATATAAGTCAAACAACAAAAAAAGTCCAATACCAAGTCCATAAGTCCCTAAAGAATAAACCGTAGTCTTTATTAAACAATCTTTCAGTGACAAGGTTTAGTGGACAACGTTAATCGAGACCATTGTTGGCGTAATTTAATAACCATATTATAAAAAGCCATTAACAACGAGTACGCATGTGATAGATCTAGTTATTTAGCAATAGATTAACACATAAAAAATTAAACTAGTAATTTACTAAACCTTCTATTTAATGATAAAAATCAATAAAGCTAACACCCATATCTTGATCTTGCAAACTTAGTGGTTACGTTACCACCTATAAACGTTTGCTCACGACAACACGTCGAACAAGTACGCAACAATGCGAGTCGTAACTTCATGAGCTCCAAACACCGATGCTGTATGGCAAAATTACATGACCGAAAACCAAACAATCCATGATAGCAATCCCCGAAAATCCAAAACCCAATTAGGGTTCCACACCAAATTTGGTTTAAAGATAAACCTTAAAACCAAAACCCTAAATGATGGGTTTAGCAATCGTTGACTAGAGAAAACCAACCGCAACCGCAAACCCAAATATGGTTTATTGTTGTCGAATCAATAGGAGAACAAAGATCACGAAAAACCCTTGAAAGGGTTTTTTAATCCGAAAATCAAAGTTGAGGAAAAAAAGAAACCGAGAAAATCCCTACGGTGGGGATTTCAGTCATATAGGAGAGAAGGGGAGAGCAAAAATTGATTTGTGGTTTTGTGTGTGTGAAATCAATAATGTAATGAGGGCTAGGGGTTGGTTGTTTAATATAGGCCACCAAACTCTAGACCCTATGAAAAAACTAGAAACTCATATTTTAATCCTTATCACAATACACCTCCTCAATCCATATATTTTCCTTAATTATAAAATTGATCCCAAAACCATTCTGGAACCACCTAAGGGCTGGCCACTTTGGAAGCACCCTTAGGTTTCGGGTTTTGTCAATTTTAGTCTTTTTGGTTCACATTTAAATAGTTATTAAGTTAGGTATAAAATATAACGGTAACTAACGGTTATTTAAATTATTACATGAAGCATATTAAACCCTTAATAATAAGTAAATATATATTGAAGCATATTAAACCCTTAATAATAAGTAAATATATATTAAGTATTTAATAAACGTACTCTTCATGTCTTAATGTGTGTGCCCCCAATAGGCTCACGTATTTCTAATCGTATAACATGCAGATTCAACTACCATATTCCAACAGCTCCCACTTGGGAGTTGGAGTAGCAGACTTACATTTATACCAATAATAGCAACGTCTAGCAACACACTTATTGTCATAAATCAGAAATACTTGAGATAAACTTTCAAGAACAATCTCATCTTTAATGGTTATGTATTACTTGTCATTATCATCTGATAACATCAAATAACGTCACTTAATTATATCATTTATCCCATCTGTTTCGCCCACTTTTATATATTTATTGCATGATTTGGTACTTAATTGCTTTAAAGTTGATAAATGCAGTAATTCAGGAGTATTTTGTGAAGAAAAGCTAAAAGGCGCATAATTTGGAGCTAAAACGAAGACATTTGAAGATTGCTGATTTCTGACACATACGCCTTATCTAGCTAATGAGATACGGCGTATCAGCGCCAAAACTTCACAAGAAAGCGCGTTTGACCAATTCCTAATACGGCGTATCAATTTTGCTTCATACCCGCATCTCCCAGCTGGATAAGTAATCAATAGGATACAAATGAAAAATGTAAAATTGGGAACGATAAAAATTGATTGATTGAGAACGTTGGCGCGCATAACTCCAAGGAATGCGCAACCCTATACGCCATATCATTCCAAGAAGTCATACACCGTAATCTTAAGAAGACTTTCGAAGACTCCATACCATATGCCTGACTTTGAAGAATACGCCATATATTAACGCGTATATGATTACGCGTAACTTTACGCGTATTCTTCAAAGACAGGCAATGGAGGCTGTGAGTTCTTCGAAGTCTTTAGATACGTGTTATGCTTCTTGAATGATAAGGCGTATAAGGGTTGCTTCCTGGAGTTCGCGCAAACGTTCTCCATCAAATCAATTTTATCGTTCCCAATTTACATTTATTATTGTATCTTTGAATACTTTTCCAGCTGGATGCGGCGTATGTGAAGCAAATTGATACGCCGTATTAGGAATTGGTCAAACGCGCTTTCTTGTGAAGTTTTTGCGCTGAAAACGCCTATCTCAATAGCGTAGAAAAGGCGTATGTGTCAGTAAATCAGCAATCACAAAATGTCTTCTGTTTTAGCTCCAAATTATGCGCCTTTTTAAGCTTTCTTTACAAAAACTCCTGAATTACTGCATTTATCAACTTTAAAGCAATTAAGTACCAAATCATGCAATAAATATATAAAAGTGGGCGAAACAGATGGGATAAATGATATAATTAAGTGACGTTATTTGATGTTATCAGATGATAATGACAAGTAATACATAACCATTAAAGATGAGATTGTTCTTGAAAGTTTATCTCAAGTAATTTTCAGATTGTAATTACAAAAAGGTGTGTTTCTAGACTTTTGCAATTTATAGGTATAAAATGTAAAGTCTGCTACTCCAACTCCCAAGTGGGAGCTGTTGGAATATGGTAGTTGAATCTGCATGTTATACGATTAGAAATACGTGAGCCTATTGGGGGCACACACATAAAGGACTAGACGATTACGTTTATTAATTACTAATATATATTACTTATTATTAAGGGTTTAATATGCTTCAATAAATTATTACTTAATTATTAAGGTTTAATATGCTTCATGTAATAATTTATTAACCGATATTACCGGTAATTTTATAAACTACAAACTTAATAACTATTTAAAACGTGTAACCAAAAAAAGACTAAAATTGACAAAACCCGAAACCTAAGGGTGCTTCCAAAGTGGCCGGCCCCTAGGTGGTTCTAGAATGGTTTTGGGATCAATTTTATAATTAAGGAAAAGATATGGATTGAGGAGGTGTATTGTGATAAGGATTAAAAGGGGTTCCTAGTTTATCTAGGACTAGGGTTTGGTGCCTATATAAACACCCATCCCTAGCCTCATTAATTATTGATTCACAACACAAACCATAAATCAATTGTTGCTCTCCCCTCTCTCCCTAAATTGACCGAAATCCCCAACTTAGGGATTTTCGGTTCTTCCTTTTCCCCACTTTGATTTTTGGTAAAACCCTTTCAAGGGTTTTTCGTGATCTTTGTTCTCCTATTGATTCGACAACAATAAACCCATACTTAGGGTTTTCGGTGGCGGTTAGTTCTTCTCTAGTCAACGATTGCAAAACCATCAATTAGGGTTTTCGCTTTTAAGGTTTATCCTTAAACCATATTCGGTGGAACCCTAATTAGGGTTTTGGATTTTCGGTGATTGCTACAAGGGTTGTTTGGTTTTCGGTTCAAGTAATTAAGCATACACCATCGGTGTTTGGAGCTCATGAAGTTACGACTAGCATTGTTGCGTACTTGTTCGACGTTTTGTTAGACAACCGTTATAGTGGTAACTTAACCACTAAGTTTTCAAGATCAAGATCTGGTGTTAGTTTATTGATTTTTATTATTAAACAGAAGGTTAGTAAATTACTTGTTTAATTTATTATGTGTTAATCTATATGCTAAAACTAGATCCATTCCGCTGCGTACTCGTAGTTAATGGTTTAACTAGTTATTAAATCCCAACATGGTCTCGATAAACGATGTCCCCTAAACCTAGTCACTAAAGCTGTATAAAGACTACCGGTTTCTTCTTTAGGGACTATGACCTTGTCTTTGACTTTTTTTGACGTTTGACTTTTATTAAAAAAAACTATGGCGCATTCTACACTCGTTTATAATGGACCACTAACCCACTCTTATTCCATTCTGTGTTTTGCATAATATGGAGAACGTACATTTTTAGTAGGATATAAATAAAGGAAACTCAATTTTAAATTACTTCCTTTTAGGTTAAATAAAGAGTAAACTGCAAAATACATCCTTGTGGTTTCATGTTTCTCACGAAATACATCCTTGATCGAAACTATTAGCAGTTTACACCACTCGTTAGGCAAACGTTTGCCAGAAATACCTCCTTACGATTGCCTAACGAAGTTTTAGTAACGGAGAGGAATGAATTTCGTCAAACTTTTGCCAAACGAGTGGTATTAAACTGCTAAT
Source organism: Tanacetum coccineum (assembly GCA_026074375.1). Taxonomy (NCBI): domain Eukaryota; kingdom Viridiplantae; phylum Streptophyta; class Magnoliopsida; order Asterales; family Asteraceae; genus Tanacetum; species Tanacetum coccineum. Next base: position 3,571 of record BQNB010083862.1, on the reverse strand, counting down.
AGTTTCGATCAGGGTATGGTATTACGTGAGAAACATGAAACCACAAAGGAAGTTTTTGCAGATACCTCTTAAATAAATAAATTAAACGATGGAAATTGATACGAGTTTTATGATATAAACTTTATCTATGTTTGAAAATATTGATTTTTTTGGAATATCTTTACTTCCGTTATCTATGTGTATTTTTATTGTTTTTTTTTTCCAAAGTAAACCTACATCAATACAAAATTACAAATTGTATTGCACGTAATTCAGGGTTTAAGTCTCGTCTATAAATATAGGTGGTTTATGCATGCGTTTTCATAACAAGACGTACGTAGCTCGGGGCATGCAGTGAGAAACTGTGCGACGATATCTCAATGCAAAATACTAAGCCGCTAATTACTAATCCGGCTACCATTGGAAAATATTGCTCAACTGAGGTGCGTTTGTAAAAGATGGAATACCCTTTTACGCGAAGCCAGGTTTATTAAATCCCATCTTCGTCGTTCTATCAATGATAAAGATGAAATTCTATTATTGTTCAACTGCGGATATCCTATTGAAGCACGTTCTTCCGCATCTCCGGATGTCAAACTCATTAATTTTATCAAGTTTCCTGTTAATTATCCATTTGATTCTGAAGAGGCTCAGAGAAGAAAAATCAAACTTATTAGTGAAACTGTTATCGGTGCTCCTAACGGCTTAGTATGTTTTTCTGTCGGTTCCTATGATGATCGAGTCATTTACGTATGGAACCCTTCTCTATCCGCGTTATTAACTGTCCCTCGATATACTATCATAATGCCCTCTTGTTGTGGCCACTGTATTTATTTTAGGTTCGGTTTTGATGCTCAGAATGATGATTACAAAATTGTTAAGCTTATTAGGCGGGTTGATGGTATAGGCCGAGGGTGGTTGCAAGTGGAGGTTTATAGTATGAGATCAGGTTGTTGGAAACTAATCACCCAAAGGTTTCCCTCTCGTGTTACATACTTTAGTTGTAATTTACTCCCTGTTTTATGAAGATGGACCTCTTCATGGCATAGCTCGTAAAATGATGACTTGAAGATCAAAACTATAGTAGCATATGACTTGGCTGCCGAGTCTTTCAGCGAGATATCTCTTCCAGATCCTACAAATACAGTAAATTATGATATGGGTGTTTTTGGCGGAAAACTTTGTTTGATTTCATGCGCTAGAGGTGATGATTACTGTCAGGTGTGGGTCCTGGATCAATATGGATCATGGAGAATAGTCGTTTTTCACTTTCACATTTTCATAACTAGGCATAATTAGGTATGGGTTCACATTAAAAAACAACTTCATCTTTGAAGACCGTAATGAAGTTATATATTTGTAGGATACGACTGCACCGTTCAACAAGGTTAAACCCTTCTAGAAAAGTATGCAAAGAGAACATCTTAATCTTCCCATTATCATTCCCTATGTCGTTGAAAGTCTTGTTTGGGTCACACCTCCAAGTCTAACCTGCTAAAATGTCCTTCTCCACTACATACCGAATGCCTGCAGGACTTCTACTTATGGCATCTTTTGTTAGCAACTATATTAACTTTATTTCTAAATTTCAAGTTTCAAATTAATTTTGTTTTCACTCTGATATGTAATATGCAACCTACCTTTCTTTATCTTAAATTCTTAAATCATTCTATTAGAATCATATCACTTTCTTTGTAGTTATGTTATGTGTACGCATATCCGTCTTGTTTCCATATTTGTGTCTCTTTACACATATGCGTACACATAACATAACTACAAAGAAAGTGATATGATTCTAATAGAATGATTTACGAATTTAAGATAAAGAAAGGTAGGTTGCATATTACACATCAGAGTGAAAACAAAATTAATTTGAAACTTGAAATTTAGAAATAAAGTTAATATAGTTGCTAACAAAAGATACCATAAGTAGAAGTCCTGCAGGCATTCGGACTTGTAGTGGAGAAGGACATTTTAGCAGGTTGGACTTGGAGGTGTGACCCAAACAAGACTTTCAACGACATAGGGAATGATAATGGGAAGATTAAGATGTTCTATCTGCATACTTTTCTAGAAGGGTTTAACCTTGTTGAACGGTGCAGCCGGATCGTACAAATATATAACTTCACTACGGTCTTCAAAGATGAAGTTGTTTTTTAATGTGAACCCCTACGTAATTATGCCACCGTTATGAAAATGTGAAAGTGAAAAACGACTATTCAACCATGATCCAGGACATACACCTGATAGTAACCAACACCTCTAGCGCATGGAATCACACAAAGCTTTCCACCAAAAACTCCCAAATAATCATAATCTACTATATTCGTAGGATCTGGAAGAGATATATCTCGCTGAAAGACTCGGTAGCCAAGTCAAATGCTACTATAGTTTTGATCTTCAAGTCATCATTAAAGGAAAGCCAATGAAGATGTCCATCTATACACACTTGGAGTAAATTACAATAAAAGTTTGAAACACAAGAGGGAAACCTTTGGGTGATTAGTTCCCAACAACCTGGTCTCATACTATAAACCTCCACATGCAACCACTCTACAGACTGTTGTTTAGCATGTTGAACCCATATAAGCTTTAGAATTTTGTAATCATCATTCTTAGGATCAAAACCGAACCGAAAAAAACAATAGGCATAATACTAGGCATTAGGATTGTAATCATCAATTTGAAGATGAAAATCGAACCGATCAAAACAGTGGGCATCAGGACTACGTGCGGGCACTGGGATATAGCATATGGCGGGACAATTAATAACGCGGATAGAGAAGGGTTCCATATAAGTAAATGACACGAGCATCATAGTAACCGACAGAAAAACATATTAAGCCGTTAGCAGCAACAATAACAGTGATTTTTTCTCTGTGAGCCTCTTCAAACAGGAAACTTGATAAAAGGAATAATGTGCTTCAAAAGGAAATCCTCCCGTGTTGAGCAATAATAAAATTTCATCTTTATCATTATTAAACAACCAATAATCCATAAACATCAAACAGAAATGTAAAAACATTGAAATTAAAAAACATGCATGCATGCAATACGTAAACATGAAACCCAGCACTAGTGTAAGACGTAATGCCCATCTTTATCAACCTCAATATCTAGTCATCTAGCGAGGACCGGGAGCAAACACTTGGGAGTGAAAGGAAACACTTGGGGAGTGGGACGATAAATTTGGGGAGGGTACGTTGGGGGAGTAGGACAATATATACATTGGGGGAGGGGGATGATACGTTGGATCGAGGAGGGGGTAATACATTAGGGGAGGGCTATACAGTGAAACCTGTTTGTGCATGCTGACCGTTAAAGGCCTGTCTAGCCCGCTCAGCTTCTAATGTCGCCTTGTATATTTCCTCCATCTTCATCTCACCAACTTCTACTTGAGTGTATGACTACGTACCCCTGCCAAGCATTACGTTTTCTTCTTCTTCGAGACACTTATGTAGGCTTCTTATATTATTTTGATGCAGATCTATACGGATTCGATGGTGTCGTATGATGGGTTTTCTATTCCCTAACTAGATTAACACGCAGCGGAAATAACAATTAATCTAGGGCAAGAAGGGAATTAAACCCT
>BQNB010083861.1:0-28917 GCA_026074375.1 Tanacetum coccineum | reverse complement strand
TGTACTGGCAGTACTAACTCCATTAGTACTGTTAGTTATACCTTGGCAGTATTAACTCTTGATGAAGATTTATTCACAACACCCTTGGGTTTTATTGGGCCAGTCCATAACCTATTTTATGGGCCAGACCAGCCCAAGCCCAACTTAAGCCTATTACCAAGTCCAAAATAAATGTGATATGAAAATTTTGTATGACATCAGATGACGACAAGGCACGTATGTGCTAAATAATTCAACAAGTTGTCACGTGACCGAGCACTATACTTGTGAGGGCGAATAAGGCGTTGACATGTGGCTAGGAAATTCATTATATCTCTCAAGTTTCTGTTAAATGATCCAATGAACAAAAAGAGTGCGTCTAAATGAAGCAATGAAGAATAACATGTATAGCAAGCACACCGGTTGGATCAATTCTTAAAAGTTGGCGATCCGAGGTACGAGAATAATAGCCAATGATTGGCTAGTTATTGTGGTAGTAGACTTTGAAACATTGACAAATCTTACCCCTCTCTCACCATATTTAACCACTCGCTACCCCTCATTTTCATTACTTAGGATTTTAGATTTTTCAAGTTTTCTTTTTTCTTATTTTAGTTTTAGTTTTAGCTTATTTGTAATTTCCAGCTTATTGTAATCGCTTAATTTGTCAGCTTATCAAGATTATGTATCAAGAATAGTTTGAGCTTAATAGAAATCATGCTTTTCTTTTTCTCGTTGCTTAATGCTGCATTCCTTTTGTTATCGTGTTAGCTTATTTAATAAGCTGTGCTTTCGAGCTTATTTTCTCAGCTCATTAGATCTAAAACTCCTTAAAAAGTCTTTAGATAAACTCCTATAAGCTCCCCAAAGCTTATTCGATTTAATCTTATAAGTTTTTAAGGACTTTTGATTTAATAAGCCCGAATAAGCTCGGATCTAGTTATTCTGTTGTGATTAAATTGTTTAAGTGCTATTAGAAGCTCGTATTGTTTGATAAAATAAGCTTCTAAATAGCTTATTTGATTTCACATGAGCTTATACGGCTAGATCAAAATTTTGCTAGTTATTGCTTATTCGAGTTTAAGATTTAATCATTCATGTGCGTTTAGCTTATTCAGATTTCATGGTGCTACGTTTGATTCTTATCAATTCAGTTTAATGCTTATTTCATTTAATGAACTGGCTTATTAAGTACGGATTGGTTTAAATTTCATTTTAGCTTAAATAAGTGTTAGCTTATTGTCTTGGTTTTTAGTTCTAATGCTCATTTCATTACTAGGTATGGTTATCTCGTATATCTAAAGTGCTCTTAGCTAAATCTATTTGCTACTCTTATAATGACTTGTCTCATTTAAAAAAGGCTAGAGCTTATTCGATTATACACGTTTAGTTAGGAATTGCTATCTTAATTTGCTTACTTGTGCTTATTTGTTAAGTAGATCATGCAACTTATTCAGTTTAGCTTATTGGTTAAGTTCTAGCTTAAGAAGATTAGCATATTCTACTACTAGCTTTTAATTGTTTATACTCGTACTTGTTAATCAACTGTTCCCAAATTTAGTTTTTGGCTAGCGTTTGAATTTTCAATTGAGCTTGCTTGTTGGTTTGGATTCATAGTTGGGCCATATGGTTGCAATTAGGCTTGTAATTGTTTAGTCTAGGCTGCGAATGATTTGGATTCATAGTTGAGCCGTATGGTTTAAATTAACAGCTAATTAGTAAATGTGAATTTTTTTTTATTATGGTAACAGTTAGTGTTTTTTTATGTTGCTTTTGGTACCAGTCAACTCATGAGGCGTTGATCTTAAGGGTTTATCTAGCTAGACTGAATTTAATTATTTGTTTTAGCTAAATAAATCAGGTAGTTATCGTTTATTTGCGGGTCTTTGATTCGGTACCATTTTCTATCCTTTTTCAATTAATTAGTATAGCTTTAGTATAAAATGTTTTGCTTTGCTTATTTTATCATTATGCATAGTGAGTAGTTTAATTAGTGCTTGTTAAGTGATATTGCGAATTGGGAATTAAGTGTGGATTTAAAAAAGGGGTTTAATTAATTAATAATTTTGGATTATTTAGATTTATAGTTTGAATGTTTCGAAGGGCAAAAGCCGGAGAAATAGTCAAACTATACATTTGGTAATTAATATCTTTTTGAGAGATTTTTGTCAAAATAAACAAACGTTGTGAGATTATTATGTTTTCTAAGGAAATTAATTCGTTAATAGACCTTAATCCACACTTGATGAACTTTTCACGTCACTTAGCAAGCATTTTCGTCTGATAGATCTTTTAGTTCATTTTAGCTTAATTCTTGTAGTTTAATTGTTTAGTATAATTCTAGTATTAATATTAGTATAATTTTTAGTATTAAATATATTTGTCTAAAAAGTAGTTTAATTTCTAAAACCAAAAATCTTAAAAGATAATCAAGCATTTGTCTTCAAAACATTAACATGGATTTCAATTCATCTCTCACCGTGGAAACGACACTCAGAGGATAGTCTATTACTATTCCTAAAGTAATTTTCTTATCTAACATGAAATGCTATACTATAATTAATTTAAGATATTTAGGATATATATTTTATTATATATAGACTATTTTGATCGAATCAGTTTTTGGCGCCGCTGCCGGGGAGAGGTGTACGATCTACACGTGGTGTTTGAAGTTAGTGCCTTGAAGATCCTTTATTCGGAAAGTTTATTTTCGTACTTAATAAAAATATAAAAATCCAAAAATATTTTTCTTCTTATTTTATTTTTCCCTTTCTTTTTATAAATATTAAATATTAAAAATAAAAAAAATACCAAAAAATATTTTTATTATCTTTATGAAAAATCTAAAAATATTCTCCTTTACCCTCTTATCCGTTTAATTCTTATCTTCTCAACCCTCTAATTTCATTTAATTCTTTCTTATGTCTTCGTTTAACCAACGTGAGTGTACGGGGTGTGGAGAGCCGGTAGATGATTTACATTGTCGATGGTGTACTTGTGAGAGGTGTGGATATAATCTTAGAGATGGATTTTGTTTGTTTTGCAATTCAAGAGACGGAAATTCATTCGCTTATGATCCAAATCCGAATTCTTCCGACTACCCTCACAAATCCCAGTATAAGAACGCATTCTTGTAAGTTATGTGGAAACGATGCTCATTATGGTTACGATTGTCCACCTCAAGTTCCGTTTGTCTACAATCAGGACCCGTGTTTCAATCAAAACTTTGATAATAATTTTCCGTAAACTTCACCAAGTTTTCCACAACAATACCTTTGTTATGAGAACTGCAGGGGCCCTCATGCAACTTTTCAGTGTCAATCGATGAACCAAAATTTCTATAATTTTAATTCTTTCGGTTTTGACCAATTTAACCCCCGCAGTATCCCGTCATTCATCATCCTCCTCAAGAAACGAGTATGGAAATTTTGCAAGCCATAAAAAACCTAATGAAATCCATATAAACCTTTTTAAAGAATTTTAATCGTATATCTTTTAGAGAAACACCAAAGGTTTTATCGCTAGCTTGGGAGAAATTTTTTGAAATTCAGCATGCTCAACCAGAGGATATACAAGAATTGCTTCGTAAACTTCTTAAAGATTTGCAAATTATAAGTGAGGAGCTGGCAGATTATATTAATACTTTGAATTGGAATCGTCCTACCTTCTACGACAACGATGATGATGATGAGTATACTATTCAATATAGGGAATATTTAGAGAATTCGTCTAATGTAATCACACATGATTTACCAATCGAGGAACCCGATAACTCTCTGAGTATGGGAGACGAGCATCTTAGCACTATTCTGGAAATAGAATCGGACAAAGTAATAAAATCTAGTGTTGAGGACCTCGTCCCAATCCCAAGTGAGTCCGAGGGTATTTCCGACGATACGTGTGATGTGCCTTTTTGTGATAATTCTCCTCCTCTTGATGTTTTCAACGATCACTTTGAGATTTTCTTTGATTTTAACGATGATTGTACTTCAAGTAATGACGACTCTTTTAAGGACATCGATTACGTCCAGGCATCACCTCCCGAGGACTCTCTCAGTATAAGGGATGAGCATCCTAGCACTATTCCTGAAAAGGAATCAGACAAATTCATAAAGTCTAGTGTTGAGGACCTTGTCCCAATCCCAAGTGAATCCAAGGATATATCCGGGAATAATAGTGAGTGTGATTTACCTTCATGTGATGATTTCTCTCCCATTAATGTTTATAAGGAAAAATCCATGACTTTCTATAACCCTCTTTTCAATTCAAATGACGATTTTACTTCTAGTGATGACGAGTCACTATCCGATGAGGACATTTCGGGAGATAATGTTAAAATTTACTCGAACCCTCTTTTTGAATTCGATGACGAATATATCTCTAGTGACGTAAAATCTCTTTATGATTGAGGTTTTAAGTGACTCGAAGTGCAGATTCTCTTTGATTCCACCTTGATGGTCGACTTTCCTAGTCACACCTCTTTCCGATTATAATAAGGATGAGTGTCTCACCCCAGTTAATGAGATTGAGTTTCTTCTTCACCGTGATCCTTCCACTCCTACGATGAGCGTTGTCTCCATTCTCAAGGGGTTCACTGATGAACTGCCTCTCAAAGAGAATGAAGATTTATTTAATTTGGAACCTAAAAAGAATGATTGGAAGAAGATTTTGTACGACGATCCGATTGATGATTTGATTTTTGACCTGGGGGATATATTGATAAAATTGCTGCTTTTCTTGATATTGATATTCCGACAAATATTAAGGACGATTTCTATGACTCGGAGGGAGATGTACTCTATCTTGAGAGTTTGCTTATTGATGATACTACCCCAAGTCTCCCTTCTAAGGTGTTCCTTGATCGTGACCCGAGAAGCTTAAGTGATATTAATGATTTGAAGAGCTTAATTAAAGTTTTCAACCCCGAGATTCATGAGAAAAAAATTTCTCCAACATATGTGAGATTACCCTTTGAGGATCGCCATTATCTTTCCCTCACATATGTTATCCGAATATTCTTTCCTTATCTTACTTATTCTATGAATTCTTCTCTTCCTCTTTCCTCCGGGAGCGAGGATACTATTTTTGACCCCGGCATGTCCGCTTTTCATTTTTCTTCTCTAGAACTGCTGGTATATCATCGGAGTGGAACTTTTACGTGCTTTAATGTTTATCTAAACATCTTGAATGAAAGTTCGATGGAGATTTTCTCTTCCATATGTTTCGTCCCTAATATCACGATGATATATGGAGAGTCAAGCTAGAGACTCGCACAAAAACAAGCGCTTCTTGGGAGGCAACACATGTCTTTTCTTTTTTCTATTTTATTAATAATAAGAGTGTGATTTTATAGCCCAAGTGTGGGGGCGTGATTCTTTCTTTGGTGTGTGGTTCCATTTTTGGAGGATTCCTTAAGATCTTGAAGACCCATGCTTGTTTTCAAACATCCAATCGCCCAGTCTTCAATCTTCTGCTTATTTTGGAATCCTTAATCATGACCATGTATATATATATATATATTGTGTTTCCCCTTTCACACTTGGAATTACTAGCATTTGCCTTTTTCGTCCTTAAGTTTGGGGGTATCACCTAACATTTTTGAACATTAAGGCCAATGTTCGGTTCTAAGTGTAGGGGGGATTTCTATCGAAATATGATCTTGCATGTGCCTGCTATGTCCCTTGCAACCCCGTTTTAGCAAAAAAAATTAAATTTTTATTGTTCTATTTGTAGTAGTAAAAAAATGGTGATGAAAATATAAAAATATATAAATAAGTAGGCCTGTAGAACTTGGTAGCTTTTGACTTGATCGAGTTTTGCACTCTAGCTTTCCCTTTAGCTTTCGAGACTTAGCGTTTGCTTAACTTTAAAACTTTGCAAAGAACAAAATATGATAGAGTTAAATATAAGTTTGATGCTAAGCGTGGATTAGTTGGATATCTTTAGAGCTCATAGAGGTTAATTATGGCTTTTTGCTCCTACCAACTTAATAAACGTTATATAATTGTGGCTTTCAATCTTGTTCTCTATAACCTTGGCTCTTGTTACTAATCTATAACACCCCTATTTTTGACATATAGCAGCGGAAGCTAATCTGGGGTATTATTTCATAGTACAATAGTCATAATCATAGAAAACGAATCGTAAAGAGACGTTTTTAGAAAATTTAGTTATCATTCATTTATTCATCAGAGTTTTTACAAAAGACAGATCCCAACATCTAAAAAGGGTACAGTTTGAATGATAACTGTTTAGCCATCTTTAAGTCCGTGCAATTTTGTGCCATAAGATGCTCAGTTACCTGAGATTAACATGCTAAACAGTCAACACAATGGTTGAGTGAAATTCATAGGTTTATAATAAACAGTTTGAATACAAGTTTAATAGTGGGTTACGTTGTTATACACCCATAAGTGTAATAATTGCAACACATACAATTATTATGAAAAACAGTATTATTGCCCTAAGCTAATGACACCGAAGCCTTAGGTTAATCAATAACCACAAATAATTGCCCCAACGGGTGTCTGGTATGTGTTTAAATACACATACTTTTTACCTAATAAAACAAGCTAAAAGGACCAATAATGACTAATAAATACAGAAAAATGCATTGTATTCGTTTGTATTGTGAATTGTGTCTTGCAGGTAATGGATATTGCATAAAAGGACAAAAAATGAAGCAAAACGAACAAAACTGAGAACGGGAATGGAAAGAGTACAAGAAATCAAAGCCAAAAGTGAATTGATTTTAAATCCAATCTTGTTAATCCTTTAACCTAAAAGAAACCCTAAAACACTTACACCGTTACTCCTTATAGTATTACACCATTAGTCCTTTCCTATTGCATCATTAGTCCTTAAACCTTAACTTAACCTTAACCTTCGTTAAATCCTTAAAACATATAAACCTTTACCTGGCCCAAAATAATAACCCAAGCCCAAATACCACCCCTTAAGTCCAAGTCAAAACACGGTCAAACAATAAAATGAAAAAAAAGGGCGCCAAGAATAGTTTTTACTGTTCCCCCTTCGTTCCCAAAATTACCAGACCCTCTGACACCTCAATTACCCAACTTTAAGTACTATTCACCTCTTCTAGAACAAGTGACGCATGCCCTAATGTTTTAGGCTATACACGCTGGCAATCCTAGAGGATTTGATTGGTTGATCGTACTGGCACATGATCCAAGGGTGCCAATCATTGCTTTGTGCCAAAGCAATGATTAGATGATCAGGATTGGAGGACTAGGACACTCCTTGAAGGCCTAGAAGGTTTAGAAGTCCCTATAAATAGGGCTCTCCCCACACACAGATGGTCGTCTTAATTTTTCTAGCTTATTGTCTTAATTTTAGCTTATTGTAGTTTTTCTTTAAGCCATTATTGTCATCTCCTTTTCAAGCATTGTAAACCTTTCATTATTAATAAAATTATCAGGTAATTTCAATTGTCCTATTTAGTTCTGCTTTTACTTAATAATTATATGTTTGGGTAAAACTTAATAAGCTTAATAAGCTCCTAGGTAATTCATAAGCTAGCTTGAACTCAGTTAAGCCTTAAAAAGCTTAACTGAGCTTGTTTATCACTTCAAATTCTCCCAAAATATACCTCAGCTGATATTAAGGATGATAAGCCAATTATGGATAGGCTTATGGACAATATTAGCTTATCTCTGATAAGCTAGAACTTAGTTGATAAGCTCTCTTTGAGCATATTAGCCTTGTTTAGAGCAAAGGAAATTATAAGTTTCCTTTTCTCATTATAAGCTTATTTTCTGTCATTGCTTAAAATTGCTTATTCTATGCTTATTGCTTGCTTATTAATGTTTAATTGTGCTTATTCTGTCTTTAAGTAGCTTATTCCATTTAGTTATAGCCTTTTATAATCTGTTGATTAGCTTTTATGTTAAATCAGTTAAGAAAATCCAAAAATATGTCTTATCATGTTAGCTTATTGTAAGGTGCTTATTTGTGGCTTAACTTTGCTTATTTAAACCTTTAATTCTTAGACCTTAATCTGTTTTAAGTTTTTTACATCTAATTGAAAACTGTTTTAAGCTTAATAATGCTTTTAAAACTTATTAAGGGGTGTTTGGCACAAGCAGTACTAACCTTGGTTAGTACTGTTTGATTGCTTGGTGTCTTTTAATCCAAGTTTGATGAGCTCAAACTAATCCTTTTATTCAGTTTTCTTATGATTTTAAAGTCTTAAAATCAAATCTAAGGTCTAATCTATCTTTAGTTTAAATATGTGGGATTATAGTTTGATAAAATAGCTTATTAGATTAGATTCTCTTTAGTAGCTTGTTGGTGTCAATTTCTTGCTTGTTTTTTTTATCATAGATGCAGTAGAAGAGTTCTATTTGATATGTGAATTTGTTCTAGTAAAAATCTGTCATTGATTTAAGTCTCACTTTCAAAAGTAAAAAGTCCATTTTCAATAGCAAAATTAAGTTAGTTAAAAGATGTTTTCAGATCTGAGATTGTTAGTATAAGCTCTTTAGTCATCAAACTTAATCTATTTTAGCTTTTTAAGGAATGTAAGTAGCTTTTAGTACATTAATTTGAGGGCTTAAAGTAGCTAGTTGTCCAAATAAAAGTCAGTACATGCTGATCTGAATCAGTATATACTGACTTTTTCAAGTCCTTTTTTCTAGCTTATTTTATGATAAATCTAGCTTAATTTTGGTTTATATTAACTTATTAAGTCAATGTCTTAATCTGTTTTTAGCTTTTAATTATTTTCTTAGCTTATTGAGTCTTAAAATTTAAGTTTAAATATGTCATAAAACCAAAAAGCCAAAAAGAGTAGTAGCTTAGTCTGTCATATTAAGCTTTCTTTATAGCTTATTTTTTAAGTAGCTTGCTTAATTTCTTCTTATTTGAGTCCTTCTAGTATAAGTCTTCATCTGTTTTTAACTTTTAGCTTATCACTTTTAGCTTATTGTGCTTTTTATTTAGCTTAAAACCTGTCATTAGTCCTTTTGATCGATTTTTATGCCTGTTTTCTTTTTGCTCTTTAAGTGTTTTTCTGCTTATTTAATTTAGCTTAGTTTTAGTCCTTGTGCTTATTAGGTCTAGGTTATTTTCTGTTTAAGCTTATTTGTTTCTCTAGGTGTTTATTAAGTTCTAAATGCCCAACAGTTTTAGTCTTATTTGTCCAAGTCTTTAAATCTAAAACTTCCATCTTATTTCAGTTTATTACTGGCTTATTTGTAGTTTTTAGAAAAGTCATTTTACAAAAAGTGCTTATTTTTAGCTTAAGTTTAGTTATCAAAAAGAAAAATTAAAAAAAAATGATTTTGCAAAAAGGAGGGCCACATGTTTCGAACATGTGACCTCCCCATTTGCACACACATGCCTCAACACCACACACACTAAACCATCTGACCTTGGGACTTTTTCAAACATTCCTTGCAACATTAATTTCTTATAGTCATTTTTCAGTTTAGCTTATTCGTGCTTCTTGGCTTATTTAATGCTTATTCTTTAAGCAACTTTTCTAGTTTATAATTTTCATAGATTCTTCATAGTTTGAAGTATTTTTAGTAATTTTTTTAGATTTTTATAAATTAGTTTAGTATTTTTAATTAATTTTCTATATTATCGCGTTTTTTAATTCTCGTTAACGTTTTTAGGTCAAATCTTTAATTGCCTTAATTGTTGCTTGCCTTTACGTGTTTTTTGCATTTATATTTGTAGAAATAGGAAACCAAATCAAAATCTTAAAATATTCAATCACGCGATCACAAACTTAACCTCGATTTTCAATTCGCCCCTCGTCGGGATACGACTCGGGAATGTTTTGAATTTTACTTTGGATAAAAGTAATCTTCCAGAATCCTCACGGAATTATTATCTTATACTATTATTGACTATTGGGTATTTAGAATATATATAAGTATATATAGGCTATTTTGCTCAAATCAGTGTCTTTGCCAAACACCCGCATAGTTATTCAAATGATGTGCTATTGGTTACCGAAAGTATAGGTACACCAACGGGGAGTCCAGTCCCAAATAGATCTATTCACAACATTCGTACTTACCCTAACGAGTAATTAACGGTTCATGATAATGGGGTCTTAATGGCAAAAGTAGGGACTTAGGCAATAATGCATCAGGATAGCATATAGTTAAAAAATACTTGCATTCATGGTTTAAGCATGTATCCCCCTCACGGGTTTATAAAACATTTCAAAGAGTTAAAATGCGAGGCTATGAACTCACCTTAACAGTACAGGGAAATCTGATTGATGGCAAAAGTATATGAAATGAAAGTAACGGCTTCGTCACGTAACCCGGGGTAATATGTTAAGTCTTAGTGTGATTGTTTATGTTTTAAAACCTTACAGAGTTAACGTACATATTTGATTTATTAATTTATGAAAGTATTGTATCACTGTTCAGGCTATCATAATTTAGAGGCCATGTAGTATCGTTTGAGGAGTCAAGGCACTTTAAATCGTAAACCAAGCAAACTCGTCAAAATGAATACTCAAATGAAACCCCTCACATTTTTGGGAAATTTCCTGAGCTAAGTGATATGTACGATTTTAAGTTTATTCAAAAGCTTAGTCGATGATAAAATTCGTTTAATATAATACGTTAATGTTATTTAGAATGCGTTCGATCGTTAATTAATAACGTTAATGTGTCGGGTGTTTGGATCTTAAAATTCAAAGTTTTATACTTATTTATATATATTTTTATAATTTATATAAAATATCGAATATTTTATATTTTTAAGAATGTGATAATGTGGACAATTAAATACCCCTTGATTATAAATATTTACAAAGTTAATTCTTTATATATATAGAGTATATATAATTTAATCCTTGAACTTTAAAACTTAGCAAGAACAACCCTTGGAGTCTTTATATTTATTTATATATGGGGTAATTTTTTTAGTTTTTATTATTATAGTTAATGACTTTTAATATAATTAACAAAAAAAAAAAAATAAAATGGCGCTTTTTGTTTTTTATTCTTGTTTGTTAGTAATAATTTTTAAAAAGTTATAATATATATACCCTTGTTGTATAAATAATTTAATATCTTTAAAACAAGTAAAATACATGCCAAGCTTATTTTAGGTTTCTTAAGAGATTTTGCATGCTTATAGACTTATTTTGAATAAGCTAAAATAAGCGTTTGAGGATAAATAGCTTTGAGTTGGCTTGTAGCTTCTTATTAAAAAGAGCTTAGGAGCTTAATAAATTTTATTTAAAAAACACCAAAATGGGTCATTTGGTTTATAAAAATTAATCCAATAGGTTAAAGCTTTTAAGGCTTGATAAAATGTTTATAGAAATGACTAATAAGCTTATAGGAATAGCTTATAACAACAACTTATAAGTTTAGCTTATAGATTTCAAGAAAACGAGTTATTAGGGTTTAATAGGGCTCGTTTGGTTTTAGAAATTAAAAACGAGTGGGTGTGAGCCTCAAGAATTTTAACAAGGGTTCAAACATGATTATAAGATATTTATAAGAGTTTCAAAATAGAAAAATAGCTTATAGAACAAGGATTCGAGCTTACGGTTTGGAAAATGGGTCGAATGGGGCTTATTTGGTTCGTACGCCTAGAATTCGACTTCAAGACCTTTGTTTCTTGATTTCTTGGCTTCACTTCTGCACTTGGGACTTCTCTTCTTCCTTCTTGGCTGCTTAGAACTTCATTGATATGTTTATTTTTGAGTTTGAGGTGTGGTTTGAAGTGAGGAAGGGTGCGTCCCTTTTATAGTGTCAAATCCTTGGAGGGCACAAAGCTTGGGGATCTTGCGTTAGTGTTTAGCTAGTGGTTTGTTGAATGGAGAGCTAGTAGGGTGAGTCTTATAAGCTAGAAACTAGCCATGAAGTGTTGGAGGGGTGTTTGTGGCCACGGCTTACAAGGAGCAACAAGGAGGTGATGAGGCTTCTTGGTGGCCAAGGAATGTGATTGAGGAGCTCGTAAGCAGCTTGGAGACATAGTAGCTTAGTCATAGAGGTGCTATTTTAGTGGTTTGAGTTTAAAATGGGTAAAAAGGAAAGAAAATGGGTCGCAGGTTCAAATCTAGTTAAGGTTAGGGTTTTAGGGTTTTTAATTCATGTACATTGCAAGAAATAAAAAGGAAATGTAATATAAATGTCATGCATCGAGTGATTGTACTTTGTGTTGATTAGTTTGTATGAATTCCTTAGGAAAAAGGTGGTAAATAGCTTACTTTAAATTCGTGCATTACTTACTTGTACATTGTGCATTAAAGGGTTTGTATATTATTTTAGAGGGAATTCATATTTGAATTTTATAGATTACTTATACACTTGCTTTATTTGCTTGTACATTCATTTTGAATGTATACGTTATATAGAATTAGGGTTTAGGCATAAAAGTTAACGGATAACGTTCATTTGATAATATTATCATGTTAAATAGATAGCGTACATGTTAAAATGGATAATAGATCATTGACTTGACATGTTATGATGTTTTCTTGACATAAATGTAGATATAGTTGTCATAGGTAGTTGCGTGAGCTCGTTTACTTTAGTTATGCAAGTTACGTTGCATAATGGAATAAAGCAAAAAATTTCCCTGTATAAAGGTGGTATAAAAAGATGTTACATTGCATCTAATTTAATAGATGGATATTACATTGCATCTAATTTAATAGATGGATAATTAAATTGATTAATATTGTGGGTTGTTATAATATTTAAACTTTTCCGATCATTATTTTTGATTTTTATACGCTACGTTTGAATCTGGCAGTTTACCGGGAAGTTAACCCGCGTAAATCTGAAAAACATCATTAGACGCGTTCTGACTTCGGATTTTGATTAGTCTAGATATTATATGAGTTATTTTATCTTTTCTAAGTGTTTTGTAGTTTATGATCACTCCCGGTATTTATTTTTACGTCTTGTAGGATCGTTTAATTCATAACACGGGTGATGATTCGAGTGGTTTAGCTAGTTTCTAGTGAGAGAAACACAAGAGAGAGATTCTAGAGAGAGAGAGAGAGTGTATGTGTTTTGAAGTGTAAAAGATTTGACTAGCTTGCCTCTTCCAAAGTTGGAAGAGGCTTATATAGTTTTTACAAAATACCGGGTATTAGAACCCGGCTTAAAACCGAAAGACATACGATTAACTATTAAACTACGAACTATTATAAACAATAAATATACGGGGTGACCGAGTCTTTTACTCATATCTAACAATCTCCCCCTAAGGGAGGTCACCCTTGAAAACACTAGACTTAAGCTCTTACAGCTTGCAGTCTTTTGATTCTTCATGTTACATCTAGTACTTTGTTGTAGTGATCTTTAGATAACAATTGAGCTTGTTCACTTTGACTTGTTTTGATTTTGATCATGAGCTTTCTTGAATCATTCAGCCAAATCTAATCTCTCAATCATCTAGTAATTTCTTGTCCATCTTTGTGCACTATTGTGAAGAAGAAGATGATATATCAGAGTTTGCGGAAGCTTGACACCTTTATATGAGATCTTTCATAACTTCATAACAAGTATTTGTTCGTGTCTGACATTTCGGTTATTAACTTGACATTACTGGAACTGGGAATCTCCATCTCCATCTCCATCTTTAAATGATCCTGTAATGAAACAGTTAGCAATAAAGAGAAAATTGATTTGAAAAATCAGTCTAAGTGTTAATTATGAAAGTATTTTGTAACACTTCGATGTTTTTGATTGGTTGTCCAAATGTTCAATAACCGTCAAATTCTTATGCTGGAACAAGTTTTGGATTCACGTAGAATCGCACCCATCGTTTCCGTTCCATTGACACAAGGTTGATTCTTGTAGAATTGCACAAGCCACCTACCTAGAGCTTGTTTATGTTGGCTCTAGCAGGATTCCATCTTCATTATGAATCATTTGTATCACTTTACGGAATGTTCTTGAAATATCACAAGTATAATGCGAAGGGACCTCTAAGATAACCTTGTTTTTCCACAGTAATGTAAAGAGACAAGAAAGATAATTAGAAATTGTGTCCCTAACGAGATTAATTGATGATGCTCTGTTCTTGCTCTAGACTCGAAAGTTTGTGCTTTGGATAATAGTTGATCGGATAGGCTGGAGCTGACTGCCACCTTTTCAATCCGACTTACTCGAGTGAGTACGACAGTAAATTGCATGTTTTTAGTCTCCGTGACAAATGAGACAAGTTTCTTTCAAGAGAAACTCGAATGGCTGGGAAGGGTTTGCATTGCATCACTAAGGGTCCATGATGCCGTCTTCAATGTCAGCAATCAACTTGTGATTCTGACAGCATATGTATTGACCCGGTTTCTGCCTAAGAGTAGTAGGGCTTTCTTCTTTACACCCTTTATCCGTATAATTCTTTTTTATTCTTCAACCCCTTTAGTGCTTATCGAGACTTGCAAATTCATGACTAGCCACCTTTTTGGTATAT
Organism: Tanacetum coccineum; assembly: GCA_026074375.1. Taxonomy (NCBI): domain Eukaryota; kingdom Viridiplantae; phylum Streptophyta; class Magnoliopsida; order Asterales; family Asteraceae; genus Tanacetum; species Tanacetum coccineum. Next base: position 14,514 of record BQNB010083861.1, on the reverse strand, counting down.
TCCAGTATTAGCCCATCTCAGTCGGCACTAATTCCCTGTTCTCACATCTACTTTCCCATTTAGATCATAACCTAAGGACTTATGTACTAACTAGTGGAATTGTCCGCTGGGTAATCCCTCGGTTTCGGGCAGGATCATAGGGAACGAGTACCTAAACCTTAAGAATTCACCATCCTTATAACTTCGATAAAAGTAAATACATGGTCAGTCTTTTGGTACAGTTCACCTTGCCATAAAATCACTATTGAAAAACTCAATCAGGTACTTATGATATAACTATCAAAGTGTTTAGTACCCGATTGTTTTTGCATTTCAGAAAAGCTCCCCCTCAACATGTGCATCGGTATTCGAAAATGTTTACACATGATGGTGGAGTAATAACACTTGAGTACTATGAATCACATTACATATTTTAATCACATTCTCCCCTATCAAAAATTTCAAATCATTTGACATTTTTATCTCAATAGATTAAATATGTTTAATAAAATTTTGGAGAAAAGTTGCCTATTTATTCACACTCAAGCCGTGTTTGAACATATTAATGGCCCCCCTCAATCGTTTAGGGTAAGTGTAGTGTCAAGATATGATAATTTTGAAAGATTTTTCTCGTTAAACTCAAAAACCTGGTTTTGTTAAGTTAATGAAAAACTCATTGAAAAATTCATAGACTTACACATAACATCTAATGTACGAATGTAAGTTTACATTATCGATACTATTGACCTTAATGTTGGAATGATACAATCATTCACTTCTCTTGATTAGATAGTAGCCAATATCTCTGAGCCTTCCACTAATGAAGCAATCGAGATTTCTGAAGTTTCTTCAGATCTTTATCTTTCTACCAAATATCTCGATGAACTGTAGGTTTGTAGTGGAGGACGTGGTGGTTGAAGTGTAGATGTTGTATCAGTTGTCTCTGTAACGCTAGAAGGAACATCAGCTTATGCATGAGAGCTCTAAAGATTTGGTTCCCTTAGGCTTCTTTTGTCTCACCAAACGCCGGTACACTTTCCCAAATCGGCACCCATACCATTTAATTTAAACAACACTCTCCCCCCCCCTCAACGATGACCCGTTTTTCTATTGAAAAAGCTGTAGTTCCATTGATTGCGTGTCAAATGTCCGGGATTGATTTTCAAACAACCACTTTTTACCACCAGTGGTTAACAACAAATAATTTTGAAGAATCAAATAAGAATAATTAATTGTTAGCAAACAGGAAGACTTCTCTCCGAAATTAAGGAAAAATGCATTGAAACGTACATTAACTCCCAAATTGCATGGAATATAAAGTAATCCCATGCCCCTAGCAAAATTATTACCCGCTGTTAAGGAACAGCTGGTCTTTAAGACGACAATCCTTTCCTTCGAATGAGAACCGGGTTGCACATCTGAAGTAATTGCAAACCATATTTGTAATTCCAATGACTAAAATATTTTTATTTTTTTACCAAGTTCTATTATATATTACTTGTGTACAAAGGATACATAGGACACATCATTTACTCATTCCTCTCCTTCCTCGAAGGCGGTTGAGGGTTTTCAGGGGTAAACTCTTCATCCCAATCGTGGAGTAGAAAGTCCGAAATGCTCTCTTGGTAAAAGCTTTGTGAGGATTTCTGCCAGTTGATAGTTTGTTTCCACGAAGTAGAGTTCACCCACTCTATTTTTCCACTTGCTCTCGATGAAATTGTTCGTATGGTCTATGGTGCTTAGGAATCGTGAGTGCTGGACATTGTTGGGCAGCTTAAAGCAATGGCCTTTTGTTATCGACATAGTATAGAGGTATCTATTAAACAAAAGCCATAGTCCCCTTTTAGCTGCGATCTCATCCAAAGGAATTTGAGCACAAGCATCCATACATTGCAATGTATTACCGACTCTGTTGTTGATATTGGTCGTGCCTTCTTTGCTTCTTTGATGACCCACTAACCAATTCTATCTCTAAGAAACTGAGGCACCTATCAAAATTTCCCGACGTACTTCTTCCTCCGAAAAATCCTGATTTGCGAATTAATCGTTGGATCCCACGGCACCCCTTGAAGAGGAAATTGTTGTGCCAAAAGGAACTTTGATAGTGTGTCATACCACGCCCATGGGTGCCTGCTTTAGCCCATAAAGAGACCTTCTTTAAGAACATAAAGCGTGTGTAGGATATCTTGGTCTTCAAATCCATCGCTGACTGACAAAGACTTCTTCTTGAAGATCACCATTCAGAAAGAGCAGTTTTGACAAAAAATGGTGTTCCATCGGGTAGATGATCATATTTCTTGGTTTGCACAAAGCATTGGCAACGAATATTCTGATGGCCTCTAACCGAGCACTGGAGCAAACGATCCTTCAAAATCAATACCTTCCTCCTGAATGATATCCCTTTGAAGCTAACCCGAGCTTTTGGTTTTCAGTACATCACCATATTCATCAAGCTCCACTTTGTATGATCCGACTAGAGTGCTATAAACCCTAACATAGATTGAAGCGATGTACTAATTCCCATCAACGTCGAAGTCGATCAAATTCGTGAATTTCATCTTCATTGCTTGAAACCAGCAATCTTCTACACAGGCCATCTTTGGAAGTTCTTAGGTTACGACTTTGGACTGTTTCAGTATGGAAAATCAGCACCACAAAGCATCGGATGTCTAACTGTTTTCTGGTAGGTACAAGGGGACGAGAGGGATTGCCAACAATGTTATCAAGAGGGTGATCTTTGGTCCATCTTCTAAGATGATCTCGTGGTTGAGTAACTTGGTTGGGTTCCGTTAAACTAACATCCCCTGATGTTGACTATGCAGAACTACGTTCTCCTGTAACAAGGTTAACTGAGGGATGAAGGTCAGCTTGAGTAATTAAGGTGTCCCTTCGATATTTGCCAGCTCAACACCTGAGGAAAGACTAGGAGGATCACTAGTAAGGATGACAGTAAATGACTTGTAGAAGGTGCATCTTGAGCAATCGTTGTAGAAACAGATGTATTCGTAGAAACAATTGGCGCGTTAACAACAGTAGCCGTAGGTACTGGTTCACTATCTGTAGATTGCTCAAAGTATTCATCGAACATCGGTTGGAATAAAATCTCCAGATCTTTATCTGTCGGTGGAATGTTTGTAGTTGCAGGGACATGCGATGGGGCGAGCCCTGAATTGAGTTGTCCAGGGGTCATCATGATAGGCTCGGGTCCTGAACTGATGCGTACAGGAGCCATTTCATTCCTTCAGAGCCACTATTTTTAGAAGCATCCTAACCTTGTTCGTCACCAACATTTAGAATTTCAGTATCAGTCTCACTGTTTATCTTTTCTGAATTACCACCAGATTCAGCATCTGCATGAGATAGAGTTTCACGAACCATCTTTGTGGATGTAGCATCCTCAGGATGTACAGAAGGTCCAGTAGTTTCATCCTGAGATGCTATAATCCACCTCTGGAATATGCATTAATCCATGGTACGTTGTTTCTTTGGCTTATGCAGTTCCAGAAGTGACTTTGCAGCTTGTACATCTGTAGCACTGCCTTTCCCCTTAACTTCAACTACTGGGAGTTTTCTGGTGGTCTATGGAGCAGGTTCACGAATAGCCACTCTGTTAACATGTGCTTGACCATATGCCTGAGAAACTTCCAAGCTCATTTGAGTACCTTGTTATAGATTGTACTCATAATCATCCATATGAGGTTCAGGAGCCGGTTGAACTTCATCTTCATCAACCAGTTTGAAGGAACTCTTCTCCTTGTGAATGTTATGTCCGTTTTACCAGCTGGAGGTGACTCGAATGGGTGAGCTGAGTCTGCAGGAGTGACATTTAAGGCCTTCCGAAGAAGATCAGCACTTAGAGTAAGCCAGTGCTCATTGACTTGAAAGCTATAAACCCCAGTCTTTACATCATGAGTCAGAGTATTCCAGAATAGCTGAATATAGATAGAAGGGACATTTGCTGATGTAGTGAATGCCCTAACAAAGTTTGTGTTCTGACGAATATCAACTGAAATGCGGAAGATAGGATTCTTTTGCAACTTCTGTAGATCCAAGAGAAGGTTTCCCTTTCTAATCTGTAACCACTCCGAGCAATGAAGGATCTGTTCATCTCTTCTTTTTCACATCTCTTTCACATTCGATCGTTTCATACACATTGAGAGACCAAGTTTAACCGTGTTGATCACATTAGATTCACTATTCTCCCCTTTAAAAATTGCATATGTGATTGCCATTTTTGATCTAGTGAATTAACGTTGATCCACTTAACGACTGAACGAGCATGGAAAAAAATATGAAACTTGTTGATGAGAATGATCAAGAACAAGAAGATTTCTCTTCTGTTGAAGTTAAAGCACACTGAAGCATACACCTTTCTTCTCTTTAAGGAACGAGGCCTGAAGAGATGCCAGCAGACGCCTTTATGACATTTAAGAAACGAGGTTTGAACTGATTTGTTTAAACGTCTTTTGACAATGAAGACCGAGGCTTGAACTGCTGAGTTCAAACATCTTAAGACATTGAGGAGCTAGGCCTGAACTAATTTGAGCTTGATGAAGAACGAGGCTTGAACTGTTTTGTCCAAACATCATCTTAGGATTGGGTCCTGAACTATTGTGTACAGGAGCCATTCATTCCTCTAACTCGAGTTTTGAACAACCCGAGTCCAGATACCAAAGGATGATCTGTACCACCTGCATTTGAAAACAGTCGAATTTGGAGGGTTTGGAATTTCGGATCCCCAATTTGTGTTGGGGTCCTGTTGGTTAGCTGACACAGTAGTACATGTCACAGGAAGCCTAGTTAAAGGGCACAGTTCTCCTAAGGCAAATTTCTTTCCTGTGGGTCTCCATTGATAACCAACATTAGCAAATAGTTTACCCGTTGCTTTCCAAACCTGCTTGGTCTTGTTCAAACTGTTATCAGACAGTTTGCCTTTTGGTTTCCAAATCTGCTTCCCTTTATTCAAGACAATTTTAACAGTGGGGGTAGCATTCACAGAGCTCAAAATATTAACAACACACATTTCATGATTTGCAGAATTCAAACATTTGTTACACGTTTTGCACACAGATTCAGAATTCGAATTAATTACAACATGCTTAGAGCTAATGCTAGAATCAACTCGATTCACTTTTGTCCAAACAGACTTATTTGTTCTAGGATGGTCTTAAAATTGCCCTATAGAGAATAAATTATGTCCAAGTCCCTCCACGTAGTATACTCTGGAGATCACACTGTCACCAATAACATAATCTCCATAACCCATGATAGCTCCGAAGTGATCATTCCCGAATCTGACTGGACCCGTTGAAACCTTTTCCACAAAATTTTGTGCTTTGAATGATTACCCGTCAATGTTTTGCTCTAATATACCCCCCCACACCAGTACTAATACTTACAGCTGTGAGTCCAGATACCAAAGGATGACCTGTACGACCTGCATTTGAAAACAGTCGAGTTGGTGGGTGAGTTGGTATTTCAGTACCCTCTAATTTTTGTTGGGTCCTGGTGGTTAGCAGTTATGATAGAACATTGCACAGAAAGCTTAGTTAAAGGGCACATTTCGCCTAAGGCAAATTTCTTTCCTGTGGGTCTCCATTGATAACCACAATTAAGTTTTCCTAAGGCGACTTTCTTTCCTGTGGATCTCCATTGAATATCCCAACATTAGCAAATAGTTTGCCCGTTGCTTTCCAAACCTGCTTGGTCTTGTTCAAACTGTTATCAGACAGTTTGCCTTTTGGTTTCCAGATCTGCTTCCCTTTATTCAAGACAATTTTAACAGTGGGGGTAGCATTCACAGAGTTCAAGATATTAACAACACACATTTCATGACTTGCAGAGTTTAAACATTTGTTACAAGTTTTGCACACAGATTCAGAATTCGAATTAATTACAACACGCTTAGTGCCTTGCTAGAATCAACCCGATTCACTTTTGTCCATACTGACTTATTTGTCCTAGGGTGGTCTTCTACTTTCTTCTTATTCTCAGTCTTAGCAGGCAGGATCCTATTTTTCTTTGTATTGCTTCTAGGCTTTGATCCGCTTGCTTCAGTGGAAGTGTTTACTCCTGTAGAAGGAATCACAGGGATATTAGTCTGTTGAACTTTCTGGTGCACTTCGTGTTTCTGTGTGTTGCTAGATGAAGTTCCTGGTTTATCATTAAAAGTAACTTGCTTTTTCCTATTTACAGGCAGTGTTGTAAATATCGCTCGGCGGTACCTCGGCGGTCGACCACCTTTAAGCGATATATCGGTCTTGGCGGCGATATATCGGTTTCTCGGCGGAGACCCTAAATTATAAAGGAATTCTGCAAAATATATATATATTTAATAAGTTTTTTAATATTCTTATTATTTTTAACTATATATCTTATGTATATGTTGTAAAATATACATTATGTGTGGTTTTAATTCAGTTTTGTATACTTTTATTAAATCACGATCAAGAAAATCATAATACCAAAAAAAAACCCAAAAATCGGCGATTTTTGACCGATTTTGACGATTATTTGTGTTGACGATTTTTGACCGATTTTTGACCGATTTTGACCGATTTTGACCCAAAAAACCGTTTTTTTTTCCGATAAGTAAAAAAAACGTATAGGTTGACCTAGCGAGATAAGCGATTATCAGTGATATATCGGCGCCATGGCCCATATTTTACAACAGGTTACTAGGGGTAGAGGGAGCCAGCCTTTATTATCTCTTTCATTGAAACTTTTTGGGCAATTTGCCAGATCACATATTCTAGCAATCTGAGATAGCTTAGTGTATTAACAAGCATAGTTAGTGCTTTATCTAATGTTGTAACGCTCTAGCTTCCTCTACAATCTCCCTAACTGTTTCTACACTCTCCTTAAGATGGTTGATATAGGTTAAATGAGCACTCCTATTGTTCTTAAGGGGATGCGGGATGGGTTTAACATCAATGGCATACATGCCAGGCGCAAGAACTTTTGTTTTGACAGAACTTCTAGTGGCAACTTTCAAATTGCCTTCTAATTGAGCCTTTAGATCCTCAATCTGTGTTAACAAGGAAGATGTCTGTTCATTAGTGCTAGCACGCGTGATCTTAATAGACTCAAACAATTCCTATGTATGTGCTTCACCTTTCTTTTCTGCTCTAAAACGTTCATTTTGTTCAAGAAGATCAGTGACATCGTTAGCATTATAAGGTTCACAACTTCTGTCATTCACATTAGAGACTAGAACTTTCAAGTCTCTAATCACGTTGTCTTTTTCTTGAATCTGATGTTCGAGATTCTTGATCTTAAAGAATGAGTTAAAATCAGGAGCTTCCTGTGATGTTTGTGATTTGTTATTATCAAAACTTTCTTGAAGATGTTGATACTTTAATTGCAAATTTAGGTATTCCCTTTCAAGTTTTGAAATATGTTTTGACTCATTATGAACTCTAGACACCTCAGCTTCAAGATCTAGACAACGTGATTTTTCCACATCATACAACAATTGATTCGACAAACAATTAGCAATCATATTCTCATTTTCAATGGAGGTTTTTTTTACAATTTCAGCACATTGCTTGTCTTTAGTATTCTGGTCACTTCGTATACATTTGATCAAATATTTCTTCCAATTACTTTAACTTCTTTTTAAAGAGGGCCAGTTTGATCTCCTGCAAAGTGTTCTTTAAGAGTTTTGAAAAATGGAAATAACTTCAGTGAGGTAACATCTTTTTGTTTGCTCAAAACCTCTTTCCCTCTTCTATTACCACTGTTGGGGTGATTTCTCTTTTTTCAAGTTTTGTCAAATTCCGATAAAAAGTTGTATGTGAAGCACATAAAAGGATTAATCTTCACCTTGGCTTTTAGTTGAAAAACTCTGGGGGACCAAAATTGAAGGGAGTATTGGGTGGATACACTGTCAATGCTGAAAGTGGTTTTGGAACTGAGGTCTCAGCCTTTTTCCTGTCATTTTCATCTATAGACCAAAATATCTGTTCTGGAGTCAGATTTCTTTGTGGAGCAAAGGTTGCAAGAAGGTTCTCCTTTGAGTAATCTGGGGGGTCAATCCTAACTTTATTTTCCACACATAGAGGGCTTTTCATTTTCTCCATCATTCTTTTCCTAGTTATCTCCGCATATCGCGAGTGTCCTTGAGTCATGCAACACAGGAGTGCATGTTTGGACATGACTAATTTTGAACATTTATAGAGGGGATGGCTTTGAACTTGCTTCTCCGAGGTGAGATATAAGGGATTTTGTTAGTCCTATCGACTACCATTGTTTCTTTTTCATCATAAAAATGAATTTGGTTACATATCATGTGAACCGTCTTGAACAGATGATCTTGTTTGGTAATCTATCTTCAACCTTTTCTTGTAGCCTTTTTAATGTCTAAAAACTCTCAAGGAATTTTGTATTCTTTTTGTTTTTTAAATCCTTTTCAAATGATCGCTTCTTCCTCACTATCTATTAATGGTTGAGTGTTTAGAACGAAGTTGCAATTGTGCAGAATGAAGTTCTAATTTTAAAAGTAGTTTCTTTCGATTTTCGGTCAGAGATAATTATTCTCTTTTGTTCATCAATCTTTTCATTCTTATCAGTTAATTCAAACTTATGCCAGTTGTTCAATACACCCCGACCAGTTCCTTATAGCTCGCAAGTTCAGAAGTCAATGTGTCGATAACTACTTTAACATGCTTTTTGTTGACTACTTTGGACACCCTGTTTCATGCATTTCATCGTGAATTGAATCTATGATCATTTCATACAGAAGATACATTACTTTGTACAACTTGCTCAATGTTGTCTTCCACATACTGATCATACGGAATTTAATAACTATATCACTAATATTAGTCAGCATCAGACGTCAACAACGTAGTTGTGTTGTACACCGACTTTGATCGCGTGTACTTCATGATACTCATCCATATGATCTACACTAGGTTCTGGATCTTGTTTACCTCAACTAGTTATTCGAGTCATATGATGGCCCGGCTTCATCGTAGATTGGATCTTCAGATGAAAGATTTACCATGAACATGGTCTGTGTGGTGGGAGCCTCATCAACATCAGAGTCGAATGCATCGCATTGATCAGCTTCAAAGACATGGTCCACATTGAGTGCCAAATCATCCACATCGTCATCAAAATTGGTGACCTGTTCTCCTGCAAGAAACAATAACTACTCTTCATCCAGTTAGTACAGCACCATTCTCTTTGAGCATTCATTAGCAGCATCTTGTCTTGAAGTAGTCTGAATTCTAAGGAAGCTTTGGTGGTTGACAATCTCGTGCTATGTGCCCATTACTTTGCAGTTTGTAGCACTAATGGGTTCGCTTATTGACAGGGATTCATTGTCTTCCCAACTCTGTTCTGACCTCCCACATTCCCAGTTCCAACAACTTCTCTTGCGTTGTTCCTCTGAAATGGTCTTCCTTGATTATTCGCATTGTATCTACCTCGAACATCCTGAACAACAACTCTGCCGTCTTGAACTGTAGCATTGTTCCTTGCATTTGAGGAAGTTCTGAGTTGATTGTTCGTTTGAGGAAGATGCGCTTTGAATGATTGGTTGAGGAGGGCAAGTGTGTTGGTTAGGCTTTCAATCAAGTTATCCGTTGAAGTGCTTCCTGTGTCCATTTGACAGTTATCAACAAGTGATGGTTGATTTGAGGATTGTGGAGACATGGATGATTGTGTTGGATATTGCTGAACTGAGGCATTAGACACTAGTGCCAAAGGATCATTAGTTGGTTGAATGAACCTTTCCATCATCATTCTGTTCTCATTAGCATGCACCTCATGTTGCTTCAAGTAAGCATACAACTGATCAAAGTTAGACTCTTTCAAACCTCTGTTGAGTTTTACTTCAGTTATGAATCTGCTCCATTCAGGTAACATGTTGTTCACAAATTTAGAGTTAAGCTGCATTCTGGACATGGTCATCTTGATGTTTCTCATGTCGTTAATGAGCTTCGAAAACCTAACATAGTAAACATGAATGGTCTCTCCTTTGATTTGACGGAAGCGTTCAAATTCATCGTATAATTGTGATTCCCTGTCATCCTTTGTTAACTCAGAACCTTCCAGAATCATCTTCACATTGTCCCATTGTCTTTGAGTCAGTATAATGGTTGTGAGTGTGTAGTTGTCTTTTGTTTTTTATACCTTGAAGTAAGATATTCGTAGCACGAATGTTAGCTTTATACCTTTCCTTTTCTTCAGTTGTAAGGTCTATAAAGACTCTAGCACGTTTTGGACCAAGTTGGGGAAAGTGCCACCCTTAGTTTCTTAGCATCTTCTACAGGAGTTTGTATGAACGTTCCCATTTGAAATGGACCTTCAGTAATCGATTTCATAATGTTCACTCTTATTTTCTTTTCCATGACATACAGGACGAATGCGTTGTTGCCAAGATTCAAAGTCTGTTCTGTCAAGCATTGGTGGGCGGGTATCAGAACCGGCATACTGGATATCTTCTGACATATTAGACATCTTGATTTATCGTTTACGGGATTTTACAAGTCTAAGATTTAAACCGATTAACGGAATTTTACAAAATCAATAGAAAACCGTAAATGAATAATTGTTTTGTTTTAGTTTTGTTTGTTGTGGTTTGATTATCTTTGAAGAGTTAATTGGGTTGTGTATTTGGGTTTGTTGATTTGTGTGAAATTTGGCGCAGTAGTTGGGCTTTATATAAAAAAATTGTAATTTTTACACTATTACAAAATCTAATTTGGTGTAAAAATAAGCTAAATAGGCTAAAGAAAAAATTATATTTTTACTTAATTTTTCCCGCCAAAAGTGTCGCTAAAAAGTTGTCGACCGGGAATTTTATTACCCTATTACCATAAATTTGATTTGACGTAAAAAATAAGTTATAAAAAGGGCTTAAAAAAAGATTACAAATACTTAATTTTTCTTGCCAAAAAGTGTCGCTAAAAGGGGTGTCGTCTGGATATTTTTTTTTTAATCAAACCGCCTCCTGTATTTTAATCAAACCGCTGCCACCTCAATCAAGCAAACCGCCGCTTAACTTAGTAACTCGCCGGCTTTAAAAATAATCCAAACCGCTGGCTATTTGTTTTGAACAAAACCTGCCGGCAATAAAAATATTAAGTACCCGCTGCTTATTCTTTCCACTCAAACGGCGTGTCTTAGCAATCCTCGGCGTTCTTAATTTACAAAAAGTAAACTCGCCGTGGAAAATCTTCAATCTATTCAACCACCCTTAATCCCCCCCTATTCTTTACTAGTGCCTCGGTTTATCAACTCGCCGCCAAGAATTAACTCAAACCGCCGCTATGTTTGGCAACTCGCCGTGAGTGATGTTTTAAATTTAGGCAGAGTAAGGTTTGTATTTGCTCAATATAATATTCAAATCGCCACAACAACCTGTCAAACCGCCACAATAAAGAGCAACTCGCCACCTAAATAGGCAAACAGCCTTGTAATATCTAAGAAATATATTTATGGACAAAACTGCCTTTGACCAGTCAACTCGCTGTGTACCTTTTTCCTTAAAACATGGATCTTGTCCCTTTACTTGTCAACTCGCCGTGAAGAACAATAATAAAATAAGCAAACCTCCACGAGGAACACTTGGACGAATTAAGCAAAATCAAGCCATATGATCTTTCTAGCCACGAAACTAAGCTACAACATACAATATTAAGTGTGTATATGACGATTAAACACACCTTAACTCGTATATCTTTATGAATCTTCTATTATGAAGCAACTCTCCACGAAGAACACAAAATAAATTCGAATCTTTTAAGCTTTATAATCGGCGTATGAGCATGTGTAAATCACTTGTTATGGCAACAATACATCTTGTTTAACATGAAGAGCAAGAGAAACACCAAGATTAACCAACAAATTAAGCCCGAATTGCCTTTTGAGCCGTGGGCTTTTCTAAGCCAAAATAAGGACGAATTAGAGCTTATATAACCATAAGAATCAACCACGAATCCACTTAGGCTCTGATACCAATTGTAGGATCGTTTAATTCATAACACTCATGATGATTCTTGTGAGTGGGCTAGTTTCTAGAGAGAGAAACACATAGAGAGATGTTTTAGAGAGAGAGAGTATGTGTTTAAAGTGAAATGATTATTGACTAGCTTGCCTCTTCCAAAGTTGGAAGAGGCTTATATAGTTTTTACAAAATACCGGGTATTAGTACCCGACTTAAAACCGAAAGACATACGATTAACTATTAAACTACGAACTATTATAAACAATAAATATACGGGGTGACCGAGTCTTTTACTCATATCTAACAAATTCTTAAAAAGAATTTATTAGCATCCCTTTGATAATATAATTACAAGTCATGATATTAAGATTTAATTCCTTGATAAAAATTCCAGTTTTGAAAAATTTATTAGATGTATCATGACTTGTTTCCAAAAGCTTATTTGACTCATGTGCATAGGCACCAACATCGGTTTTTATTAAATCAGGTAATGGTTTGACATATATATCCCCCGAAGACTGTTCAATATCGATTTTTTCATCATCATTGTCCTTATCTGATTTTAATTCATTGGGATAAATTACGTTAAAAAGAAATAAATCATCAAAGCATAAAACGTTTTGTTCCTCTTCATTACATTCTGACAATGATGTTTCATCTTTTAAATCAAATTCATCAATATGTTGAGGGCTTACAGTCGGTTCAGTTAAGAAATCTAATTTAGATGTTAGAGCATCATTGTAAACAATGGCTGGAAATTCGTTCTCAAAATCATTAAAGTAGTCTAAATCATCAAAATAACTGACCGTAGGCTCGGGTGATGGAAGCAAAGGCATATTGACTTTTTCATTATCATTTTCCGAATCCGTTTTTAAATCGTTGACATAAATTATTTTATAGGAAAATGAATTTTTGTCAAAAATTAACGTGCAGTCTTCATCGTCGGATTCGTCAAACGATATTCTAAAGTCAATTTCATCGTTGTAAAGAGAACTTATCGTAGGCTCACAAAAGAGTGTTGCTTCAGATGTTAACGTGTCGTTAAAGACTATAGCTGGGAATTCAGTTTCAACATATCTGAGGTCGTGAACGTCTTCATTATCCCAGATCTTACCATACATAACAATTTCCTAGTTATACACCTTACCACGCCTACGAGCTTTTTCTTCCTCAAGCCTGATATACTCCTCCATGGTAATGTTGGGGTCGTCCATTGTGACCTGTAATAAATTTGCTAGGAAATAAAACTGTCAAATAGCTTAATACGCCGTATTTAGTTAACTGAATACGTCGTATTGATGATAGAGTCAAATACGCTGTATTGGTTTGAAAAAATTTATACGCCGTATTGAGTATTCGACTCAGATAATTACATCGAATTGTAATAATACAAAAAACACACAAACACGATATGCAAAAATATACAATGCAGAAAATCAAACACACAAATATGCAAATTAATCTAAGCTACACTAAACTAAAAATACTAATAAAAACAAGAATTAAACAACTTCACTCCCCGACAGCGGCATCGGCGCCAAAAACTTGATGTGTCGTTGTGTAGGTGTTATTTATGTATCAAGTTTTACTATTTATTTTATGCCGACTTTACCAAAAACAACACTTTAACAGGCAGTGTACCCGGTCAAGATGTAGCTTTATTGGTAAGTAGGGTGTCGATCACTAAGAGCGAGAGCATTAATATATAATCTATTAGTATTTTAGTTATCTAACCTAAAACTAATGCAAAAGGGAGGTTTCATCTTGAGAGACTGGCACGAGGTTTAGTTATCTAACCAAAGGTTTTGATGACAAGTTAAGTAATAAATACACATAAGAAGATAAACAAACGATAGAGAAGCGGTCAAACACTAATGTAAGGAAAATGTATCAACCATGAATAATCTGATAAAACGTAGGTTTGTTCATTTAGTGTAATGATTGTCTTATCTCGAAGGGGCATATCATTCCTAGACTTAGGCGGTACTTCTTCCTAAGACCTAGACACATTAATTCTGTCATAATTAGACGCATCCGCATAAAGCAAGCATTCATTGATTATAATCTATCTTAGGAGATTAATAATGGTGCTCTTACTAAACCCTAGCTCATGGAGACTTTACCCACTTACTACTCAACGACTCTTTATATACTAGTAGTCTACTATCTGAGTCCTTACCAATGGAATAAGAACGTACTGTTGATACCAAGGTTACCTTATGGCTCAACCAAGCTCACTAAACTAAAGGCAAGGATAGGTCAATATTTGTGATCCTATGATACTAGATATATAAATTACAATATGTAGAGCTATCCCAGAGGATATGACTAGCTAAAATGTCTTGCTTTTATAAATGCATTTTTGGTAGTTTGAATGGTCTTCCAAGCCTTCACATGTTATTGTATAAAAAAAATGAGGCAATAGAGGTTCCCTAGACCTTATGAAGATGTATGATGTATGATATCTAATAACTTACTTGATGAGGGAATGAGAGGTAGTTTTAGATAGCGAGAGTGGTTAGATGAACACTTTAGAGAGAGAAAGTAAACATGAAAGAACAATGCATTAAGTGTGTGAA
>BQNB010083860.1:0-17134 GCA_026074375.1 Tanacetum coccineum | reverse complement strand
AATTCGAGTTCATATGAAAGAGTTATGATCAAAACAGTATTTGGTACTTCGCGCGTGATGCGTATTTTCTTTTAATATATTTTTACCAAGTTTTAAGTTTATAAAACTCGATTCACCTATGATCTACAATGCACTAACAGGCAGAGAACCCGGTTGTGTGTAGAGCAGGATTGGTAAATCCGAGGTCGACCCAAAGAGCTAAGCGTAAGGCTTCTAAAACGAGGCTATCTACTATTTAAACTAGAAAGCAATTTAAATTATCGTGTTTGGATAGAGAGAATGAAGACTTAATAGAAATGAACTAGGTATGATTGAAGGGAAGATAGTGCAGTCCTAATTACTTTTTAATTAACTTAATGATTCGAAATATTCTACTATATGGAAAGCATGGATTGAATGGTCATCTAATCCTCACTTATCTCGCGAATCCCCGCCATACTGGTCATAATAATCGGGATTTTATCCCATTGGTCATGGTAAGTGAGCACTATATTTGGCATTCTTATGGTCAAACTAATATAACCAGATAACCTAAACTAACAAGGAATAAATGAATCATAATGATAATTAATAAGATAAGCTTAGCCAAAAAGTGTATTCATACAATCAATATCACTGTCAATTAATGATAGTAATGAAAACATGATAATCGAACCAAACTAATGATAATGATGATCGGGACCAAATTCTTCCTTCAAGAATGGCTGGAGAATGCTGAAAAACGACTTCGATGATGTCTTAGTCGTCCCCTCAGATGGGAGGAAGAAGGATGAGTATTAAGGCTGAATTTGGCCTGTGTTTATAGGTTCATGAGTGGTTACGGCGTAACTGATTTGTTATATTATGTCGTAACCATGCTGATGTCGACATTCCAAAATATAGGCAAAATGGACTTTACGGCGTAACCAAATTGTAGGGTTACGGCGTAATGATGACTCAGCAAACACAGCATCGTTGACGTGTAATTGTTATGGTGTAATGATGACTCAGAACTTTACGCCATAAACTAGAGTTATGAGTTCCCCTCAGCAAAATTTTCTTGTTGTTATACTTGTAATCCATTGATATGTGTTTAATCACATATCATTATTCTTTATAAAAACGAGCTTAAATGATAAAAAACAAATAGAAAATACATTGTATTTGTCTGTATTGTTAATTGTGTTGTGCAGGTAACGGATATTTACAAAATGACAAAAACAAAGCCAAAAAGGACAAAACTGAGCACGGGATTGGAAGAGCATGAGAAAACAAGGCCGAGGACTCATTTATTTCTATGGGCTAACCTGGACCCATTTATTGGACCGGGTTCAATTTACTAAGTCCATGAAAAAATGTATAAGCCTTAAGTCCAAAATTCCAAATCCTAATATAAATCCAATCCAAAACCTGTCCAAGCCCAAATGATAAGCCCAAATCATACCCGGGTCCAAGTCAAAATGATAAAAACACTTGGTCAAAAGTATTGTTCACCTTCTCTTTCATTTTTACAACTAGAACGAGTAACAAGGTAAAACCCTTCCCTCCCACGCACGAATCCTTCCATAAGGCTTATGTGGCAAGTTAAGTGCATCATTCACTGACCCCTTGGCAATCCCAAGGTGTCCTATTGGCTGAGAAACGTGGAGGATGATCCAAGGGTGCAAATCGATGGATGGAAGTTTGTTAGCAATCAAGGGACGAGATTAGAGCTTTTGGGACACTCCTCATGGCCTAGAACCTTCCTCACCAGCTATAAATAGTGGCAAGATTTCACACTGAATATATCTAGTTTTTTAGTATAATTTATCTTAAATTTCAGCTTATTGTATTATTTTTATTGTATTTCATTTCAAAAGCTTGTAACCTCTTTTATCATTAATAAAATTTCAGTTTACCTTTAAATTTTGTGTTGAATTTATGTTTAAGTTTTATGCAACTTCAATGTAAAATGTGTTTGGACATGACTTAATAAGCAATAAGCTCTTGTAACCTTAATAAGCTAATACTTATTCAGATGAGCTATCTTATAGCTTAACTGAATAAGCTTTTCCACTAAATTACCTCAAAACTCATAATAAGCTAAGAATGGAAGATAAGCCAGAAATGGATGGGCTTATGGGACTTTACTAGCTTATGAAAATAAGCTGGAGCTTATAGATTAAGCTCTTTAGAGCATTAATAAGTCCTTGTTTAGAACAAAGGACAAGGTATGTTCATTTTTACTTTCTAGCTTAATTTTCTAATTCAGCTTATTAAACTGCTTAATCTGTGCTTATTATTGTTGCTTATTTGCTTATCCTGCTTATATTTTTAGTATGTATAGCTGTAGAATTAGTTTATTTGAGTTTAGTAAAACTGCGTAAGTTTAGAAGCAAAATTGCTTATGAGTAGCTTATTATTCATTGCTTAATTTTCTAAAGTCTTGCTTCTTTGTCATTAATAATCATATTATTAATCTTTTTTTATAAATTAAGCTTATTTTGGTTTGTTTTAGCTTAAAAATATTTTTACAAGTTTTAAATGTGTGTTTTGTTTTAAGGCATCTTTAACTTAAATACAAAAAGTGTAAAACTGTTTTTGGAACTCAAATCAGCTCCATAAGTTCTAGTTTAGTCTAAATGTTAGTTTTATTAAGCTTAAAATAGGTTTTGTTTAGTTTTCTAGTTTATTTTATCAAAATCTTAAGTGTGCTTGTCCAAATGATTCACTAAATTGCTTATTTGTTAGATTAATAGAAAGTTTGTTTAAGTTGTAGTTTTTTATGTTCAAATGAGTTTCTAATGCATCATTGCACATCTGTTTTGAGTCAATAGCTTTAGGAAAAGCCTTTAGAGTGTTTTTGATCAAAAACAGTCTAGTAGTGTTAGTTTTTAAGGGTCTGAATTTGCAGATCAAGTGAGGTCAATTCCTAGCTCAATTTAGGTTAATTTTTGTTAAAATTAGCTTATTGTAGTATGATGTTAATCTGTTTCAAAGTTTTTAGTGTATCAATTTAGTTTATGAGTCTTAATTTTAAGCAACAAGTAGTCATTTATTTTCAAAAAGCAAAAAAAAAATAGTAAAGTAAACTGTCATTTTCAACTTTCTTTTCTAGCTTATTTCTTTAACCAATTTTCTTAATTCCAGCTTATTTGTGTAAGTTAAGTCTAGTCCTTTATCTGTCTTCATCTTTTAGCTTATACCTAGTGCTTATTAGTTCTCAATTTAGCTTAAAAGTTTGTCAAAAGTCCTTTAAGTCCTTTTTTGTGTCAAATTGTCTCAATGGTTTAGTTGTTTATCAGCTTATTGTGTTAGCTTATTTCTAGTCTTAAGTGCTTATTGAGTCTAGGTTTAGGTCTTTTTCAGCTTATTGTCTTTTTCATAGCTTATTGAGTCCTTAAAGAGCCTAACGGTCTTAACTACATGAAAAATGGTCTTAACTAGCTAAACTGTCACTTTTGATTGTTTTTTTAGCTTATTAATAAGTTCTGGCAAAAAGTCTTTTATTAAAGTTTCTTATTTTTACTTATTCTTTAACTGTTTTAAAAAGAAAATATTAAAAAAATGTTTTTCAAAAAGGGACAGTCACAGGACTCGAACCTGTGACCTCCCCTTCACCACACACACACCTTAACACTGCGCCCTTGGGACTTTTTCATTATACATTTGCAACATTTATTACTTATACTCAGTTTGGTATTTGGCTTATTCAGCTTATTGATTTTTCCTAGCTTATTGGTAAAAGCTTTTTCATCTGTTTTTCTTTGTAAACCTCAAAAATAGTGTCTAGTATTTTTATAAATTTTCTCAAATTTTTATGATTAAGTTTAGTATTTTTAGTTTAATTTTTAGTTTTTTAGTCCTCATTTATTTTAAAAATAGTTTAATAGTATAAAAAATTTTAAAAAATATTTTCTGTTATTAAAATATAGTTAATACATTTTGTTTAGAAATTTGCATTTTGAGTTTTAGAGTTTTATTTTGTCTATTTTTGGTAACTGGTTACTTTTAGTTATTAATTGTTTTTTTAAATTGTTTTAAATGTTGTTTAGAATTTAAATTGATTTATTCCTTTTAGCGTACTGTTGTGCTTTCTTTGCGTTAATCGATTGAATTCAAAAACCAAATTATCAATTACTTTTCAAGCACGCGATTACGAACCGAAACAAGATTTTCAATATTCACGCTTCGAGGGGAAAACGACTCGAGAACGATTCCTAGGCTAATTTTCTCATAAACTTTCGGAAATATATTTTTATTAGTGATTAGCTTATTATCTTTCACCCGAGTACTTTGCCGAGTTGTTTTACTATATATATATATATATATTCTACTAATATATATATATATATATATATATATATATATATATATATATATTATACAGATAATACAATTGGAATCATCCATCTTAACTATGGAGTTAACTCTGATGTCTCCCCAATTTAGTTATCTAGACGTTGCAACCACTGTATTCCTAATACCATTCACATATCCACCCAAAGGTAATTACATGAATCTGTTAGTAAAAGGCGGTTCCATGAGGAGACAAATTGCAATTTGAACTGTTTACATCTCCGATATCGTTACTCAAATTGTTACCAGCCACTGTAACTGCTAATGGACATGTGTTTCTAATATCACAACCCAACTGTTTAGCCATGTTTTTATCTAAGAAATTATGAGTTGAACCATAGTCAATCAAAATATGTATTGTATTCTTACCAACTGTACCCACCACCCTCGTGGTCTTGAAGTTGTTAGTACTAGTCAAGGCAATTTAAGGAAATTACTGGTGCCTGCAAATACACTAATCCATTATCTACCATAGTTTCATCTTCTTCCAAAAATTCCCCCTCACTTTCCATGTCAGGTATAAGAACTAAGGAATACAATTGGCCACTATATTTGTGTCCTGGAACATATTTCTGATCACAGTAGAAACACAAATTATTGGCCCTCTTTTCAGCATACTCTTTTTGTGACAATCTCCTATTTTGAACTACAGCAGGAGTGTTTGGCTTAGCACTCACAGTACTAATAGGAGCATTGGGAGTGGTCAATAAGGGTTTGTTAAAAGTACTTGTAGATGCATTAGAATACCTTGAACTACTAGGGACAAAAGCTCTCCTACTTTTTTTCTTAACATCATTTAAAGTAGCCTCTGGAAGGTTTGTTAGACAATATGCATCAGCTAGTGTTTTAGGTTTAAACATCCTAACTCTCATCTCTATCTCAGTTAGAAGTCCTCCCATGAGCAAACTAACAGCATGTTCATCACTTACTTCAACTCTACTTAAAAGACTATCAAATGCATCCTCATACTCCCTAGCAGTAGTTTCATACTTAAAATTCTTTAACTCAAACATTGGATCATCATACACATTACCAAACCAAGCCAAGATAGCTTGTTTATAGACTTCCCAACCCACATTCATACCATGAACTCTAATAAACTGAGTATGCCACAACAAAGCCTTATCATTAAAATGAAATGAGTGTTACCTTATCCATGTCTGCAGTTTGTTCTAACAGAAAAAACTGTTCACACCTGAACACCCATCCCTTAACATCTTTACTAGAAAACTTAGGAAATTTAATTTTGGCCATCCTACTATGAGTCAATTGTGGACCTCTGTTAGCCATTTGAGTGTTTTGTAGACTCAAAGCAGTGATATCATTAGCCATATCTGCCATAGATATCTGTATATTGGCTAAAGATCCTTCCACCATACTAGCAATAGTTTCAGCCAAGAACCTCCTTGTTTCTTCATCAAGAACTATTGGAGACCCAGTGGAAGACCCAACATTTCTAGTTGAAGCCACCATTGTAACAGAAATGTAACTAACTCAAGAACAAGTAACTAACTAAACTAACTCAATAATCAATCAGTTTCTCTTTGTTTAAGAGCCGTACAACCAAGATGTTAAAAGATTGCTTGTAACTTGATCAATTGATCACTAAGAGTTAGAATAAACATGTTTGTGAATTGATGTATCCTAACTAAGTATTTGTGAATGGAACAAAAATAAGAACAAGAATTGAGATCGTATTTGCGAATTGAAACGTATTTTGAGTATAAAACTCTGTTCAGTCAACTTGATTAAAGTTGTACAATGGATTTTGGTGATAGTGATGCTAGGAAGGATGCTCTGATACCACTTGATACACACCACTAGGGATCAATTAAGATCCGTTAATGGATTACAAGAGTTGGGCAATCAAGAACAAGAAATAGACCGCCAAAACTTAACTTGTATTATCAAAGTGAATTTGTTACAATGAAACAGAATGGTTACAGAGAGAAGAAGTTGGAAATACAGTTCTAAGCTAAGAAATAAAAGAGAGACATAACGAGTATTTTTAGACACAGTTTTGCGGTAAAGTCTTTGATTCGGTTGAGATAATTCCACGTGCAACTCACGTGCCTAGTCCCAGAGAAAATAAACGCAGGGCAGAGGTAAACCCATATCATAACATGCTCAAGGAAAGATGGTTCTCAGGTATATGCCATAGCAAAAACACGTATAAGGCACACATAGAAGCACGTAAGGATCACATACTGGTTATAGACCAAACCTAGATATTCTACCTAGATATCTACCTGGTTCTCTATAACCTTGGCTCTGATACCAATCTGTCACACCCCCAAACGGGCCCTGGACGGAATACGTGTCCGGAGGCGTGACGTCATCATATTTCGAACACAAGGCACGAGAGAACGACCACTAATAGACGTTTTGAAAATCATAACTCGTTGCATTATTTAAAAATAGATAAGTTTTACAAGATTTGAAAGAAATTAAACATTTGCGGAAGCGTAAGAAAAATGTTGCGGAAGCAAAATTATGTTTTGAAAAGTCAACGAGTATGATTGAGAAATAAAATCTTGGTAATGGTTATCATATTGCACGTAGACTCCACATAGCACGTCAAGAAGTCCAAAGCTAATCACCTGAGAAAAACATGCTAAAAGGTCAACATAAAGTTGAATGAATTCATAGGTTTAAGTAAAACATTTATGAGGATCAAAAACGTTTAGCGAATACTGCTTTACTCGCAGTATTATGTAAAGTATTTAGTAATCAGAAACGTTCAACCAAGGTAGTGTAGACTACAAGTTATGAAACGTATGTGACAGTTATAACGAATACAACTTCACATAAAAGTATTTACTGTTGCACTAAGCTCATGACACCGAAGCTAATTGATGCACGCAATATGCTAGATAATGATTCTGCCCTACCGGTGTCTGACCAAGACACCCAAAGAGATTTGACATGTTATGTATCAGTTTATCGGGAGCCCCGTGGGTAGTGAGTGCTACTCACTCGGATAGGGATAATTAGTCCTAATAGATCTATTTATAACATTCACGCTTAATGAGACCAATTCAATTGGTTATACCATAATTAACGGTTCATGACAGTTATTCGGGTAAAGAGTGGTCATCGCAACTTAGGCAAACGTAAATAGGGATATCTTCATGCAAAGCACTGTGGTCAGTAAAAACAACCAACATTTTCGTAAAAGCTTAAAGTACTTATATCCATAAGTAAAAAACGAGTGTGGTATAAATCATGTAACAAGTTTGTAATCAACGTATTCGAGTTTGAAATTCAGTGAAGTAAACGAGTTTGCAAACAAGCATGTTTCTTACCCCAAAGATATAAAACATTTATTCAAAACGAGGAAAAGGTGGGGATATGAACTCACCTTGATGTTGTAGAGAAACTAGCAAAAATACAAATAATCACAGCATAATTGGAGAACGGAACAGCTCAACCAAGAAAATGCAGCTTAATTTAACGGCTAAATCCTATTAGCTTAGGATGATGAATTTGGGGTTTACCGATGGATGAGTACATCAACGCGACTCGTTGATAAGGGATTTGGATTTCAGGTTGGATGAGTTTGGTGGGTGGTTAAATAAAATAAATCGAAAAGCAAACGCAAAGTATGTAATATATTCCGTATATATTACATATGAAAAAGAAACAATTATATAATTCATATGGTGAATTATATAATAATGACAAACAACCAAAAGAATAAGTCGCCATATATAATACTTTACAAGTATTATATAAGAAACATGGGAAAATAATGGTAACAATATAATTCGACACGTGTTCGAAAATCACCAAGTAAATTAATAAAGAGTTCTTGAATAAAAGTAAACACACGTCTTAAAGTGACGAATTAGATAAACGACGTTTTTAAAGATTTTACAAAAGTTATAGTCAGGAATTATAAAATAATATTTTATAATTTAGTATTTCGTTACGCGTTTTAACTAAACTAGTTGTTTTGTTTATAAATGTATAGTTTTCATTTATTTACCGATTTATTGTATCACTACAAATAAATAATCTTAAAACTATATAACTTTGTCCTTTTATCAGGTTTTCTAAAATAATAAAAGTTTTAGTGAAAATACTAAGTACAGAAATTTTTAGAAATTTCGACATGACATATTCATTTATACAACGTTTCCCATATTTACAAAATTCAACGTTTTTCCTCTTTAATCAAAACCATGTTGCAAAGTACGCGCGTGTTTCAATTTATATGTATATCTAGACAAGATCGAAAAAAAGAAACAAAAATAAATACAACCAAACACACCCCTTATTGGGGCTGACCCAAACACCCCTTATTTAGGCAGTTAACAAAAGATCCAAACGCCACTTTTGGGCAGTTAAACGCATAAACAAACACCCCGATTCGGGCATGTATACTAGTCGAATCAAATAACCAAAAGAAGGCCAATATTAAGAAAATAATAATAATAAGACGAGATAACCAAGATGAACACGATAGCTACAAGCCCGACACCCTCGGCTGTGGTGGCGACTAACCCACACCGAACACCACTTTGTGGTGGTTTCGGTTGGGAAACAAACACCCACGAAAATTTATCAAGCCCAAAAGGAAAAGAAACAAGCTTAAACAAACAAAACCAAACTAAACTAGTTATTAGTTTTTAAAAGATAATGTAACCATCCAAAGTCGGAAAAGAGAGGTGAAGTGGCGGTGATACGCGGCTGAGCCGCGACTGTTGTGGAGGCCGGAGTATGGCCGGAGTGGCGTCGACTGTTGGTGACAGCCATGGTGGCTGCGTGTGGTGATGGTGATTGCGTGGTGTGAGGGTGATGGTGACGGGGTGTAGATGATGATGATGATGGTGATGTTCGGATGATGGCGGCTGTGATAATGGAGATGAAAGTGGTGGCGTGAGCGGCGGAGATGATGTCCGATGGCCGGAGGTGGTAGTGTGGATGGTTGTGATGATGACGTGGTGATAAGGGTGGCGTGGTGGTGTGGATAGTGGAGACAAGGTGGAAAATGACGAGGGGATGATGATGACGTCGGTGGTTATGCCGTGGTGGGCGGCCGAAATATGGCCGGAAAATGTGACGTCGCCGGAAAATAATCAAAGGGAGGAGTGTGTGTTTAGGGTTAGGGTTATATGAATGAAAAATGAAGGGAAACCTAATAAGGTTAGGTTTTTATATGGTGAAAAATTATAAAAACAAAATATAAAATGTGTAATAGTCTAGGGGGTTTCAGGTAATATTACCATAGGGACCAAAAGTGTAATTTTTATAAATTAGCGGTTCGGGACTCGTTTAGGCTAGTTATCGGGTTGAATCAAGACACGAAAGTTACGCCATTGTTTTCTAAATAATTTTTCCTATGAAAATGAGTATTTACTTGACCATATTTTATAAATGTTTTTATAAAATTTATTTAATGTTTATTATTCATTTTGTGTAGTCATCGGGTATCACGGACAAGCTTTGTCCGTAAAAATAAAACTTTAATTTGAGCGTTCGCGTTTTTTAAATAATCGCTTTTGAATAAAATATTAAGTAATTTATTAAATACTTTTATTTAATAAAAAGTGATAATTAAATATAAATTTAATTATATTTGTGTCGGTACGCGTTGTATGCGGTTTTTAAAACTTTGCAGGGCTATTTTAGTCATTTTCTGTTTGGTTTCGTGTCTCGGGTAAAACTGGAAAGTTGTCCGGAATGTCGTTTTATGTCAAACGCTAGTATACTCCATAATTAATAACTCATTTTGGCGGGTCGTTTTTGATAAGTTAATTTAGGAATAATATATATTTTCTCGTTTTAAAGTCAAATAAGTTTGAAAAATAAATTTGTAAATGAGAGATAATAATAATAATCATGATTTATTATTTAAATATGTTTCAAAAATTTACCAGCTACGCGGTATTCGTTTTTATGTGACCGTAAAAAGTCAAAAAGTCAAGTCGGACCCAAAAAGTCAAAGGGTAAAATAGTCATTTAAAATATCGAAAATTGCGGGGTGTGACAGTTATGGTTAGTGTTATCACTAGCTATAATTTGTTTAAAAGTAGTTTAAGTCAAGTACTTACTAAGCGTTTTGCTTACGGTTTAGTTTATTAATGTTTTGTAGGTGCAAGAGGTGTAGAAAAGGGTAAGGAGAAGGAATAGTTATGACTTAGTTGATTGATCGTTTGGCTTGGTAAGTGAAGGACCCCTCTTTTGGATCAAGGAATCACAAACATTGAAGCCCCTAAGTGTAAATCTCCTAAATTTGGTATAATTATGTTACTTTTGGGTCTTTTGTGTTCCTTTTGAAGCCAAATCGTACTAGTTAAAGTGTTTTGATTTAACAGGATAATGGGTCAAGTGTAAATGATGAAATGGTTATGAATGATTATTAGTAATGTGTTAAATGATGTTTGGATTTAGTGTAATGTGATCTATTAACTTGTTAATGAAATGGGTTATGTTGGCGAACTTCATAGTCGAAATACAATTGTCAAAAGTACCCGTTTTTAAGGTTAATTGAGGTCTGTTACAGAAGGTTGGGTTTTTGGTATTTTGAGTTTTTGCAGAATTTGACAGATTCTACAGGTGTTCTGTATCAGGGCACCAATACGGCGTATCCAATTAATGTATACGGCGTATTAGGTAATACGGCTACTAATACGACGTATTACAAGTCTAAGTGTAATACGACGTATTCAATTAATGAATACGGCGTATTCATACCTTGGTCTATACAGTGTACTTGTATCCATATATACGGAGTATCCATATTTTTGAATACGGAGTATTCGTTCCTTAAGTCAATACGGCGTATTCAATTAATGAATACGGCGTATTGAATACAGTTCACAAAAGGTTTATATCTTTTTCGTGCTTTAAGTTTTCACTTTGGGGTTGTGATATATGATACTATTAAACTTGCTATAAACTGAGAATCAACCAACGCAATGACTTATCATTTTTAGAAAATTCCTAAACCTTTGTTTTAATAATAAGAAGCTCCACGAATATTTTCAAAGACTTACGGCACCTAATAAACCTTTCGAAACACATTTTAAACGTTCATTCACCCTCATTTAAAACTCGGACCAACAACTATATTTTTATAAATTTAATCATAGACTTGACCATAAACTCGACCATAACACCGCCATTTTTTTTAAACTATCCAAAATTCTTTTACGCCAAAACTAATCAACCAAATCCATTATAATACTAGCCTAACCTCATCGCCATCTTTGTTGCAACTCACAGATCTCACAACCTCTCAACAAGAACAATTTATATATCCGAAATCATCAAAAATCTTTATTAAAATAATTATTCATTTTAATCATTTGAAAATCATAGCACAAACCTATGGAGTCGCAAATCAAAAGCATAAGAATACATAGCAACAATAACTATAACAAACGGTGATGGAATGCGGATTTGAAGTGGAGGAGGTGAAGTATTTAGAGTTTGAATGAACCCTTCATCGTATTTGACAATCCTTAATCCTATCTTCCTATAAAGGTGATCTTGCATCATCCCAGTAAAGTCTTCTATCATCATGTTTTAACCAACTCTATGCTATTTACCCATATATCTCTGAGCTCCCCCTTGCTCATTGCATCCCCGTGATAGTTTTATTTCTTGTATTTAGACTCTAGCGGGTCCATAGATCAAATAAATTACCATCGAAACTCAAGACATTTGATGAATGCAATTTAAATGAGTAGGATGCTTGTAAGTGCTCCCCCTCGGTGTATGATCCCCTTGTTTGGGGCACCAAGAAATCAAGATATAGATGTGCTACAAAACAAAGTTAGTAGACAAGTGCACATATACATATGTAAATAATGAATTGATAAACTTATGGTTCGGTGATTTACAATTTATTTATTTAAACGAAGAGGCGTCCCAATCCTTTCAAATAAAGAGATTATAAATCAGTCTACTTAATAATTTCCGATGCAATACGCGTACTCACAAAATTCTCCAAGATGGTGGATGACATGACGATGCAGGCGCTCTAATGAGTATGGGACGAGTGTTTAAAACTCGTCTTTGGAGACGGGGAGTAAAACAATCAGGGAAGATCGACATAGCGTTCAGAATAGTTGATAAATACACGGCTAAAGTAAATAGGATAGAGATCTTTATGAACGAGTTTACATAGCAATTATCATATCAAACCTCCAGTTACAAATCCCGCCCATACAAGACTTGTGAAAACCCAGATTCATACATAATTCTATGTAAACAAAATCGTAACGGGTTTCATGCAAAACGATATTGTATAAGGTTATAAAAAAAAATAAGTTCGAGACCATTGCATCGCTCACAATGTCTTAGACAAATTTTTAGAGACCATTGTGTCATCCACAATGTCTTAGAAAAGTTCAATATTTACATAGACAACTTCCATATAAGCAATTAGAGGAATATACGTAAGACAACGTAAACCGCGAAGAAAAGATAACCGTAGAGAAAAGATACTCGCAGAGAAAAGATAGTCGCAGAGACCAGATAAGCGTAGAGAAAAATAAACGCAGGGCAGAGGTAAACCCATATCATAACATGCTCAAGGAAATAAAATGGTTCTCAGGTATATGCCATAGCAAAAACACGTATAAGGCACACATAAAAGCATGTAAGGATCACATACTGGTTATAGTCCAGACCTAGATATCTACCTAGATATTTTACCTGGTTCTCTATAACCTTGGCTCTAGATACCAATCTGTCACACCCCCAAACGGGGCCTGGACGGAATACGTGTCCAAAGGCGTGACGTCATCATATTTCGAACACAAGACATGAGAGAACGACCACTAATGGACGTTTTGAAAATCATAACTCGTTGCATTGTAAAAAAATAAATAAGTTTTACAAGGTTCAAAAGAAATTAAACATTTGCGGAAGCGTAAGAAAAATGTAGCGGAAGCAAAATTCAGTTTTCAAAAGACAACGAGTATGAATGATAATAAAATCTTGATAATGGCATCACATTGCACGTAGACTCCACATAGCACGTCAAGAAGTCCAAAGCTAATCACCTGAGAAAAACATGCTAAAACGGTCAACATAAAGTTGAGTGAATTCATAGGTTTAAGTAAAACATTTACGAATATCCAAAACGTTGAGTAAATACTGCTTCACTCACAGTATTATGAAAAGTATTTAGTAATCAGAAAAACGTTCAACAAAAGTAGTGTGGACCACAAGATTTCAAACATATGTGACAGTTATAACGAATACAACTTCACATAATATATCTACTGTTGCACTAAGCTCATGACACCGAAGCTAATTGTTGCACGCAATATGCTAGATAATAATTTTTGCCCTACCGGTGTCTGACCAAGACACCCAACGAAATTTGACATGTTATGTATCCGTTTATCGGGAGCCCCGTGGGTAGTGAGCGCTACTCACCCGGATAGGGATAATTAGTCCCAATAGATCTATTTATTCACTCGCTCTCCCTCAATCGGTCCTCCGGTCAAGAAATTAACAGTTCATGATAATTCGGGCAGTAGTGGGTTTGTAAGCAAACTTAGGCAACACATAAACAGGAAACGCTAACAGAAAACACTTGTGTCCAATGTAAAAGTAATCAACGTTTTCGTAAAACTTAAAGTACTTAAATCCATAAGTAAAAACGAATGTGATGTCAATCATGTAACGAGTTTGTAATCAACGTATAAACGAGTTTGAAATTCAGTAACGTAAACGAGTTTGTAAACGAGCATGTTTCTCACCCCAAAAGTAGTAAAGTATATGTAAAACAAGTAAAACGTGGGGCTATGAACTCACCTCGATGTTGCAGAACAATTGGCAGATATGCAAATAATATGCACAACACAAACGAAAGACGAATAGGGTGAACCAAGAAGTTGCAGTTTATCTTAACGGCTAAAACCCACTAACTTAGAATGATGAATTGGGTTTTCCGATGGATGAGTACGTCAACGCGACACGTTGATAAATGATTGAGGTTTCAAGTTGTAAGAGTTTGGTGGTTGGTTAAATAAAATAACTCGAAAAGCAAACGCAAAGTGTGTAATATATTCCGTATATATTACCTATGAAAAAAGAAACAATTATATAATTCATATGGTGAATTATTTAATAAAGACAAACAACCAAAAGAATAAGTCGCAATATATTATATTTTACAAGTATTATATAGAAAACGTGAGAAAATAATTGTAACAATATAATTCGACACATTTTCGGAAATCACTGAATACATTAATAAAGAGTTCTTGCATAAAAGTAAAAACACGTTTTAAAGTTACGAATTAAATAAATGACGTTTCTTAAAGTTTTTACAAAACTTATTATTTTGTCTATTAGTCGAGAATTATAAAATAATATTTTACAATTTAGTATTTTGTTTTCTTTACGGTTTTTAGTTAAAATAGTTATCTCGTTTGTAAAAGCATGGTTTCCGATTATTGTCGCGTTATTGTATAATTACATATTAAAAATCTTAAAAACTATATAACTTCGTCTGTTTACTGGGTTTCTAAAATAATAGAATTTGTAGTGAAAAATACTAAGTATATAATTTTTTATAAATTTCGGCATGACCTAGTCGTTTATGAGACGTTTCCATTTTTACCAAAAACCAGTGTTTTTCCCACTTAATCATTTCCTTGTCGCAATTTATCTGCGTGTTATAATTTATAACTAGACGAGACCAAATACTAACAACAATAAGCAATACCAAACACACCCTTATTAGGTGTTAAACCATGAACCAAACACACCCTATGTGCTTGTCAAACAGCCAACAAAACACACCCTACTCGGTTGTTTCACAGCCAAACAAACGCACCCGACTCGGCTGTTAAAACAGCAAAAACAAACACACCCTTATGCTGTCGTTAAACTCAAATCCAAACACCCCCTTTGGGCTATAAATCCAGCAAACAAACACCCTCATAGGGCTGTCAACCATCGAAACAAACACCCCTAGCTGCTACAGAAAAAAAGCAGATCCAAACGCAAAACAAACACCCATTTGGGTGGGTACACCAGTTTAAACAAGGAAAAAAAAACAATCAAGAAAAAGCAAATGAAAATAAGCATAAGCAAATACAACCATCCAAACTTGTAAAATATAGGATTGAAATGGTGGTGGTGGGAGGTACGGCGGCTAAGCCACGGTGAAATGGTGGAGGTGATGATGTTGGTGGTGATGTCAGCTGTGACGATGGGGTAAAGGTGGTGGCGTGGAGATGATGGCAGCCATGGTAGTCGCGTACGTGGGTGGTGGCAGAGATGGTGGTGTGGTGCTTGGTGTGGAGATGGTGACGGGGTGGTAGTGATGTTGGTGGTGGCGTGAGGAGACGGCTGTGGTGGTGATATTGATGGTGGTTGTTGTGTGGTGGATGTCGTGGATGGCAGCCGTGGTGGTGGGATGATTGTTGGTGATGAAGGTGGTGTCGTGGAGATGGAGTTGAAGGTGGTGGCGGCGATGACCGGAAAATGGCAAGAATCTGGCCGGAAAATAAGGGGGCGTCGAAAAATAAGAGAGGAGAGGGGATGTGTATGTTAGGGTTTATAAAAATGAAAGGGAACCCTAACTCTTTTGTTTATATACTCAAGGTTATAAAACAAGGTAGCAAGTGCATGATAGTTTAGGGTAGATGGTGTAATTATTTCCACAGGGACCAAAAGTGTAGTATTTTGATAATTAATGGTTTGGGGCTCGTTTGGACTAGTTAACGGGTGATTTAAAATACGAAACTCGCGCCATTGTGTTCCAAATAGTTTTTCCCATAAAATTGAGTATTTACATGACTTATTTTATAAATGTTTTTATAAAACTTATTTAAAATGTTTTTGTTATTTATTAGGTACCTCGGGTGAGCTTCGTTCGAAAAATAAACTTTAACTTGAGCATTCACGTTTTTAAATAAACGCTTTTGAATAAAATATTAAATAATTTATTAAATATATTCATTTAATAAAAAGTGATAATTAAATATAAATCTAATTATTTTTGTGTCGGTACGCGTTGTTTTTAAAATTTTGCGAGGTTATTTTAGTCATTTTCTGCTTGGTTTCAGGTCTCGGGTAAAACTGAAAAGTTGTCCGGAATATCATTTTACATCAAACTGCTTTAGAGTCCGAGTCGTGAAAACAGGATTTAGCGGGTCGTTTTTTATAAGTCAACTTAGGAATAACATATATCTTCTCGTTTTTAAGTCAAATAAGTTTCAAAAATAAATTTGTAAATGAGGGATTATAATAATATTTATGATTTATTATTTAAATAAGTTTCAAAAATTTACCAGTTTCGCGGTAATCGTTTTAATGTGATCGTAAAAGGTCAAAAAGTCAAAAAGTCAAATCGGACAAAAAAAGTCAAAGGGTAAAATAGTAATTTAAAATTTCCAAAAATTGCCAGGTGTGACATTACCTACCCCTTAAAAGGAATCCCGTCCCAAGATTCGATTTTTGTTAACCGATGGTGTGTCCAAGAAAAGATTTGAGATTTAAGCTTGTATGCGTCCATATGGACTGAGATGAGGGACTTCACCCTCATCCTTTGTACTTAAATGTTTTTTGGTGTAATATATTTACCGGGGAAACCTTTTACCAAAAAAAAAAGATTTGAGATTTTAAATAACTAGTTTTAGACATGACGTTGATACTTTATTCAACAAAATTTGATGTTTCGACACTTTTTAATAAACATAAATTTTGGCTAGGTTTGACCAGGATATATAATCCATCAGAATGGGTATTTCAGAAAAATATCATTACAATTTTTTTTATTGCTATAAACGTGTTATAAAGAAAGTCTCTTAATGGTGAAAATATCAAAGGGGAAAATATAGGC
>BQNB010083859.1:0-25799 GCA_026074375.1 Tanacetum coccineum | reverse complement strand
TTAGGCTCATGTGAATTCCAGACATTAACTTGTTTTAATTCACTAATTGTCAAAAATTGTAAACACATATGCAATTTTTGAGCGGGAGAATAGTGATTAAAATGTGATCAATACGAATTAATAACGGATGCAATCTTCAATCTATAAGTGCGTTCCCAAACCTCGCATGTGCAAAACACTTTCATAATATGGTGCATATGTGTAGGGGAGCTTTTTGGTAACTCTGGAAACTCTCAATGTGTCTCAAATGATTTCTCAAACACGTTGATTGATTTTTATCAAAAGTTTTATGGATCTTCATGGCAATACCCCAAAGATCGACCAATCATTGTTTCTCAAGGAGTTATAAGGCGGTTAAGGTTAGGTATATTCGCTCCATGATCCAGCCAGAACCGGAGGGATCTACCCAGGAACACTCCACTAGATAGAGTAGAAGTCCTAAGTATGACTGAAAAAAGGAGTAAAGTGAGAATAAGGGAATAGTGTCGACTGAGATGGAGCTAGTACTGGAACAAACCCAACAAGGTACTAGTTGTGAAGTCTCGGTAAGCACTGAAGGGGTTGAAGAATGAAAAAGAAATGTAAGGATAAAGTGTGTAAAGAAAGAAGCCCTCCACACAACTTTAGGCAGAAACCGGGTCAATACATAATCTATCGGTAATCACAAGATGATTATGATATTGAAGACTAACATCATGGACCCAGTGATGTAATGCACAACCCTACCTAGCCACTCAGAATCTCTTAAAGGATTTCTGTTTCATTTCTCATAGATATCAACACGCTTCTATCGGCTTTCTCATTCCGAGATCGTTGATATTGAAAAGGTGGCAGTCCGCTCTCTACCTCCGATTACCAATACAAATGTGGCACTTTATAGAGTCTAGAGCCAACGAGATCCTATCAAAAATCTCCGAGTGACACAAAGTTCCAATATCCAAAAAGTATGTACATCCATTATACAACATTTGGTACATTAAGTCCTACTCATTATCCTTGTGATAATTGCCAGAACATCAAGTGATACTCATTATATTTCAATGAAGATAGAATTCCTTCTTGAGCCAACATCAAACAGCTCTTGGTATGAGTGACTTGCGAGATTCCTATATGAAGCAAACTATGTGTCATCAAGAAAGAAACGATGGTGAGATTCTACATGAATCAAACTTGTTCCATTTGGTTGTTTAGTTTAAGTAATAAGAATTGACGCCTCAATCAAAAATAGTAACATCTGATTCACTCTTACGTGTTGTCTGCTTGGAACGCTCCTGTAACGAGAAGGCTATTGCAGCTGGCGAAACCCTGTCAAAGGAGATTTCTTTTGAATTCTACCTGATCACAGGCAGTATTTATACTGATTAACGGGAACCAGGGGTTAATGCCACCATATATCACGAAGTTACAAAGACAACTTTTCGTGTCCATAATGTTTATCTCTAACCTATACTTGCAGGTTTTCCTGACGGTAGCAGCTTCTAGTCCATGACGAGTCAAGATTCAAGACCTCATCTCAATCCACAAAGATTAATACATGATGAAAGCTCAAACAATCAGAGAGCTTCTGCAAGTCTCTGATGAACTACACTTCCTCATAACATTTTGTGGTACAGTAATCATGTTATATAGAAAATGGCGAGAGATTGTTTAGCAACTTTATCAAAGATCTTGAGCATGAGGGTGGAGACCACAAGTATCCGCAAGGCCGCATAAAGATTCAAGGATAAAGATTTAGAGATCCTCAGATAGTCAAGTCAACTCAAGGCCCAAAGACCACGATATCAGTAAATTTGTTTCCAAAGAATATCAAGTATTAAAGTATAAGATAGCATGATCTCAATCATCCAAATGGATCTTCAAAAGTGAATGCACAAGAATACAAGGCTCCAAGACCAAGAAACGTCCACCAAGAGGATCCTCAATTGAATGACCACCCCTTAGGGGGAGAATGTTAGCCGTGTATTTATTAAAGTGATGGTCATTAAATATTCCTGAGCCTTGTATAAGTAAAACGTAGTTTACGGGAATTTAGTTAAGCTAGTTGGGCTAGGTTGTCCGGGCCAAGCCCATCTTGATCTATGAACCTGCCCAATCCACAAAGCCCTCAGAATAGTTCCTCCTTGTAGCTATATAACTCCCTCTCAAGTGTGGAGAGGGTGTTGCTTATCATTTTTCTTCTTTTTTTTATGAACAAGTAACCATTTTTTTCTTTTTTCCTTTACTCTCTATAAACTAATTTTTCTTAATTTTGTGTTTGGTGATGAAATGATATCCTAACAGATGCTATCGCAACAATCTTCATACTACCTTGGAAAATGGTGTCCTAATATGCGTTGATAACCTTTTAGTGTTATAACGCGGAGTAATAAACTCTATGATCCTTGTAATAGTATTTATACTACAAAAAATGGTGGAAAAAACTTATCAAGCCAAAAAAGTTATGAGATTGATGGATCGCGATTATACAAAAAGATACATAAAAGTAATCAACAACATCCTCTTTACTGAAGAAATGACTAAGGAATCTGACTACGCGAGTCGAACTTGTGGGACAGCAAGCTGGAAGGTGGTATAATAAGACAAACAAAGGTACGAAACAATCCAGCAAAGGTAATGTGGTACTTTCCAATCATACCAAGACTGCAAGACTATTTAAGATAGAAAGTATTTCAGAAGATTTAAGATGGCACGCGACACGGAGGATAACAGATGGTGTGTTACGTCACCCGCAAGATTCACAGCAATGTGCGTAGCCATAATGAGAACTTTCCCCAAAATCGCTGAAGATACAAGAAATCTACGGCTAGGAATATCGGCTGATGGGGTTGACGTCAACACGAGAAACAAGCATCACAGTGTATGGCCAGTTTTAACTGTCATATACAACCTTCCTCCATGGTTGTGTATGAAAAGAAAGTTTATCAACCTTTGGGTATTAATATCGGGATACCCGGGAAATGATATCGATATTTTTTAGAACCGTTGGTTGATGATCTACATACCTTATTTGAGACAGGGGTTGATACGTATAATGCTTCCACAAAAGATAACTTTAATCTACGTACCGTTGTGTTATGGACAATAAATGATTACCCTTCACTTGGTAAATTATGTGGCTGCCCATACAGTGGATTCAAAGGTTGTGTAGTATGTGGGAAAGATACAAACTGTGTTAGACTTTCTGCCTCATCCAAGCAAAGTTATGTTGGTCACAGACGATATCTACCATATAACCATCCGTTCAGAAAGCAAAAGAAGGCATTTAATGGACAACAAGAATTTCTCCAGGCTCCAATTCCAATGACCGGGGAACAAATATACAACGAGGTAAAACATATTGAAAATAAGTGGGGAAAAGGAAAACGAACAAACAATAATGCATCAAAAAACCAAGAAGATACGAGAGGCAGAGGTGGTAAGATTCAAAAGCAGAAAAGAAACACAACAGAAGAAGAGGGTAGTTCAAGCCAAGTAAACAGACAAAACGGTGTGTATTGGAAGAAATTCAACATTTGGTATCGAAAACTTAAGTATTAGAGGCATAATCCTGTTCCACATTGTATTGATTTTATGCATGTAGAAAAGAATGTTGCTGAGAGTATAGTCGGAACTCTGCTACATGTTCCAGGAAAGACGTAAATATTGGATAGTAATCCTCATTAGATCTGGCTGAGTTGGGGGTAAAACCAGAGTTGTTTGCTATGCAAGATGAAGACAAAACAACACTACCTCCAGCAGGTTACACATTAACGAATGCTGAAAAAGACATCTTTTGTGAAACATTACACAACATCATGGGTACCAAAGGATATTGTTCAAATTTCTCTAGTTGGTTAACCTAAAGGATAGGAAGCTCATTGGCTTAAATCGCAGACTATCACATGCTAATGCAAGAGTTTTTTCCCATTGCAATACGTTCAATCATGCACCCACCCACACGATATGCTATTATTAGGTTTTGCTTTTTCTTTAAATTAATATGTAGCAAAGAAATCATATTGCAAGAACTAGATAAGATGCAAGAAGAACTGGTAGTGACTCTGTGTCTACTCGAGAAGTTCTTTCCTCCGTCATTTTTTGATATTATGATACATTTGACTGTGCACCTAAACTAAGGGAGGTACAAGTTAATGTGTCAATATGCTTTCCGGTGGATTATCCCTCTAAAGATGTGAATGAAGGTTAAGGAAGGACACGTGCGAAACAGAAATAAACTAGAGGGATGCATTGCTGAGGAGACTATTGCGGAAGAAACAATAGAGTTTTTTAGCGAATATCATAAATCCATGGAAACTATTGGTATCCCACCTGATAAACATGAAACTTATGAAAATGAGGAAGGAAAGCCATTGTCGGCCAAAAAAACAAGTGAAGTTTCTGCGGAACTCTTTCAGAAAGCACATTTGTATGTAATACAGAATACAGATGAAATTGTACCGTATATCGAGTAAGTATTACTAACACATGTCTATTTCGTTACTTAAAATGTTCTATCAAATATAATAATCAAAGACATTGTTTCAGGCGACACAAGCAAGTTTTGAAAACAGAAAACCCGGGTAAACGAATAGCATTTCTGGAGAATGAGCACAGTAAATCTTTTGCTAAGTGGTTACGTGAAGAGGTAATTAATCGTATGTTATTTATAATTGTTTGTTTGTTGTTCCTTAAATTTGAAGCTAATATATACGTGTAATGAAATTCAGGTGGAGAGAGAGTTAACGATCGACAAAGAAAGTGTATCAGAAACTGTAAGGTGGATATCATATGGACCACGCGCCACCGTAGTGAAATACGATGCATATAACATCAATGGGTATACCTTTCGTACGAAATGTCATGATGGCAAAGTTTACCAGAACAGTGGGGTTAGTGTTGAGGCAATCGATCTGCACATATCTAAAGAAGTTGCAACCACAAGACAAGCATACTATTATGGTGTTTTACAAGAGATATGGGTACTAGATTACCGTTTTAGGCAAATTCCTCTTTTCAAATGTGATTGGGTTAATCATAAATCTGGTGGTGTGAAACGCGATAAACTTAGGTATTCATTGGTCGACCTGAATAATTTAGGCCACAAGGTTGATCTGTTCGTATTAGCCTCACAAGCATTATAAGTGTTTTATGTGAAAGACCCGGTAGATTAAAAATTGTCTATTATCTTTAAGGCACCTCCCAAGAATTATAAAGATACGTATGACGAAGTCGATGAGGAATTTAGTACCGTCATTCACCATCGCAATGATAACGTATTGCCTCTTGTAGATCGACGTGACTTGGCTAATGAATCACGAGATGACTACTATCGAAAGTATTATGGAGGTGTTGTGATACGAAAATCCAAGTGAACCATGTCATGCTCAAATTGTCATGCAAATACTCTTGTGAATGATTTCATTTTATCTATTAATTATTACATCCCTGTTTGGTTTATAATGTGTATACTGCGAACTCATTTAGTACTGCCAGCAATAGTTTAGTGCCAGCTAGCCATGTTTTTTTTTCAAGCTTAAATGCTCATGTGTGTTGCTGTGTGTTGCTTATCTGCTCATGTTTCTTAAAATAATAACCTTTTTTGAATCCCCTTATATGCTTAAACACATAGCAGTTTAGGGGTGTTTGGATTATAAAATTGGACCCATATGCATTAGCAGAGAATGGACACAAAAAGAACAAGTGTTCATGTGAGTTAGGACACATTTCACACAAGGAACAAGCAACTTGTTTACCAGGGTACCATGCCGCAAGTCTATCTTGAGTAGTTAACCTTTTCAAAATTGTAAGCCACATTATGAAGGAGTGTTTGTGAATGCATTGTGAAAACCAAATAACTTTCCCCTATTTCACTTTTTCATTACATTGCTTCTAATCATCCCACATCTTATTAACAGACACACCAAAGAGTCTTAGTCGGCTTACAATACTTTCCTAAGTATCTATAATCTTTTCCATAAACAAATAACTTGATACATATCATATAAACAGTACTAACTTATTAACAGTTGTAACTTCTCAGCAACATTAACTTTAAGCAATCTTAATCTCTGAGCAGTACTAATGTTCACTAGCAGTAGTAACTGTGTACTAGCAGTAGTAACCACTTAGCACATTTTCTTTGAAGTTCATGAGCATCACTAAATCCAACTGAGCAGCATTAACACAAACATGAGCAACAGTAATTCAAACAACATCAAGAAGACTTTTAATCCCAACACCTTCTTCCCATCTTTAGTCACCCAATATACTTTATTAACTACATTGTTCAGAGTTGAGTTAGGGATACTAAGGATAGTAGGATAGCTAGCAACCCATTCCTTAGGCCATACCCACACACCATTTTGTATCATATCACTAATTTTGATCTTGCTATCAACATTAGTCAGAGCTTCAATTGGGAAGACTTCCTTTAGTATGCATAGCTCAGAATTTGTTGTTACCTTGCAAAAATCATTGTTATGAATTTAGATAGTAGCTCAGACAACAACAACTCAGACTCATATAGCACTTCTCAAATTATCACTTCCAAGGAGATAAATTATGACTCTCCAGAACCACCTAAGAGTTTGCTCAAATGGTACCACTATTTGTCAGATGAATACAAGGACAATAGCAGGTTTTGGGGTTCAAAATCAGGATGTAATAAAAGTGATGTAAAACCTTCTTGGAAAGATATTGAAAAGGCTAAAGCATGTATGGTGGCTAAAGCACAAGCATCTAAGGCATCTTCTAAGGCTAAAGTAGAAGCATGTGGGTCAAAGGTTAAAGTAGAAGCATGTGGGTCAAAGGCTAAGCTACAAGCATCAACTAAAATACTCATTGTCAAAATCCCTGTACCAATAACAAATTGTGTACTTGGGCTTGCAAATTCTATAACCTGGGATGCTATTAAAGGCAAAACCTTTGGAGTGCAGATACCCCCAACAATAAATTTTGCTAAAGTGAAGATAGGGAAGAGGAACCTTAGAAGTGGAAAGTAATGTTAATCTACTTTATGATGTTATGTATATTGGTATTTTGGTCCTTATGTAATGGTAGTAGATGTTAATCTACTTTTAAAACAATATGCCTGTAACTAACTCACCATGAGTTTGTTCTTTGTCTAAGTAAGGATCACACCTAGGAAGCATGCTGAATGATTTTAGTGAGGCAGCCCGCCTGCTTATTGTTGAAGGATGTCCGTTACTAATCCTTGAAATAAATTTCCCTTCGCCAGTAAGAAGATCAGCATTTTGTGGGGGAACTCGTTCTGGATTATCAAAATTAGGCTCGACAATGGGGCCATCAATATTCTCGAGATCCGCCCGGTGGATGGAATTCTGAGATACAACATTATCTGAAGCAAAGCTGCAAGGAACAACAGAACACAAAAGGTCCACGGGAGACTCGCTAGGGGTAACTGCCACATCATCAGAATGAAAATTCTCATGATTACTACATCTTTCATTTGTATGTTCAGGAGCTACGCTTGATTGAGAAATAGTTTTACAGTCTTTATCCTGCCTCTCGATGCATGAATTCATGTCTGGAGCAATATCAGCAGATTCTGAGAAAGAACTTGTTTCATTAGCAAATAATTTAGGGAGGCTTTTTCTACACTTATCGTCCGCATCTGCAGGAATGTTTCCTTCACTCTGAAGACAGAAAAAAGAATGATGAGAAAGAAAGCACAAAGTTGATAACTATCTGCAGAAGACGTGGTAACTATAACCCATTTATAGTCGAAACAAGCATGATAGCCCGCGCGTTGCGGCGGGGCTTATTTTTTAGCGAATTATTAAAATTGAAGTTTCATAATATTGACTAATAAAACTTTGCTTATTGTAGTAAACCGGTTAAACATCATAAAACTTATATGAGCACACTTTAACAAACCTTTGTTGATACATGGAGCCATAAACACACATATAATGGAGTAGAAGAACCAAATCCACATTGATATACAGAATAATGTTGTAGCTTGCAGCAACTTTGGCCATGATTTTGGGTTCCCTCCAGGAAGGTCAAAGTCCATTAACTTCCTTTGCTTTGTGTAATAATCCACTATAGGTTTACACCGTGAAACCAAACACGTATGTTAATCAATGACTGATCGTTAAACTGAAATTTCACATATTAAAGAAAACAATGAGAAATAAAATAGGAATGTATCATCTTATAAACACATTACTCAAGCAAAAAATAACGCAACCAATCGCACATATGTGAAACTCTGACAGCTGCATAATAAACCATAGCAGACGGATTAAACGACTTGCACTTTTCTAAAAAAAATTATGAACATAAGGCCTTAACATCTAATGTAGTACTGTTATTTTCTTTAACAAATTTATAAATGCATTAGACTAAAATTTTTATAACAGAATGTACCTGATCCTTATAGCCCTATAGGTACTTTCTGTTGAAAAATGCAAATCCAAACATAACAACAATAGTATCTGTTGTTGTTGCTGTTATTTTCTTTAACAATGGTACCTGTTATTTTCTTTAACATTGGACTAAAATATTTTCTTCTTGTTGTGTTTAGACAAAACTTTAACAAAATATGCAAATCCAAACACAACAACAATAGTACCTGATCCTGGAAGAAATAGTTAGCCCAATGCTACTAAAATGATGATGAGCGAACCGGTGCAATGTGAAAAAGTTCTAGGACTTAACTCCTTAGTCCCCCACTCCCTTGGTTCAGTTAGATGCCTTCCTTATTCAGCAAAAGAAGGACATATTTACACCAAAGAATAATGTAAAGCAAATGAAAGTTGAAGATGCCTTATATAGAGTCTTCAACCCATTTAGTTTTTAAAAATTGGTGAACCACCATGGTGGCCGTTGGACGCCCAATCCAGAATAAATTAAAATAAAAAACAATTGGGTGTGAGACGAATAATAAATAATAAATTACTGATATATCAACTATTATCTTTACCACATATCGCTAAGATAACTTGCTATAAAGTAAAGAAATCATCTAGACCTAATTTAACATCAAACGTTGACGTTCTACTTAGGAAAAAAACAACTCTATGTAAATCATTTTGTTTTTGTTTGTGGAAAATGTAACTGGCTTTGCATAGTTGTGCTAACGTAGTCCTTTCTATTCAGCTAAAAAAATACGTTGGTATATAAACGAAGAGAATTAGCAGCCTCAAAATGCAGCCAAAAGGCACGAAAAAGAGGATAAAAAGGTCAATAAGTAACGCGTAGCAAGCATTATCTGATAATAAGCCAATAAGGACCCTAATATGATCATTTCCAATGTTATGCATTAGTAACTCTTTAATGCATAAACTCTATAAACCCTAATTTCATCAAATTAATAATTTTTAGGGCACCGAAACCCCCAATTCCAATAATCCACAAAACTAAACACAAATCGAACAAAACCCCTCAATTAACACAAAGTTCAACCGAATCTAAAAGAAAATAGAAAAAATACCTCCAAAAAACCGTAAAAACTGATAATGGATTTCGTTGGTAGGGGTTGCGCTGGTGGTGTGCCTAACACATTTCTTCCTCATCTTATTTCCATCTAAGTTAATTGGTTTTAAGTTTTAACCAAAACCAAAATAGCAAATCTTTTGTAAAAGTTGAGAGAGATAAAGAAAATTACTTTGGAGAGAAAAACTATTAAAAGGATGTTAGATATGTTAGATCTGAAACACATAAAGAGTGGTAGAAGGATAATTTGATTTTGAGGAAAAATTTAGGCAGGCTTGTTAAAAGTTGAGAGGGAAACTTCATTTTTTGGGCAAAATAAGTGTACATGTAAAAAGTTAAAGATAAATTTAACACATCAAGTATCTTAATTTTTATTTTTCTTATAAAAACATGTAATCTTAAATTAAATAAGTTTATCGTAGTGTTTGGAATTTTAGGCACTTGTTAGCATATATATTAAACATAAGTCTAGCGTAATGTTTCAAAATTTTATAAGCTTAGATTTATAACTACAGTCGTGAACGAATAACAAATATAAAAGTTTATGGGTAATTCTTGTATTTTTCAAAGTTCGTTACGTAACATTGGAATTTTTAGAAAGTACATAGCCTATCTGTGGACTTAACCTAAAAAATTAATACAAACGTTTGACAAGGGGATCTATTTATATATGTTTGTTTGTTAGGCTAGATGGTATGGTAGGAAAGTCACCGAAAGTTTTGAATTTCCATGTAACTTTGGATCGAATCTAACCTTTTGATTGATAGGCTGCCAAATAGTCTTAACAATAGTAGAACCTGTTTTACCACTTTTCTTTTTGTTAACCACCGTTTAGAATCCATCATTATTCATAACAATAGGAATAGTCGTTGCATTCTTGGGGCATTGATCATTCATATGACCAAATATTTTACATTGTTCACAACAAGGTGGTTTCTATTCGTATTCAACGTGTATCGTTTCCTTAGTAAAGCCTATGCCTTTAGGAAAAGGGATACCCATAGTAATACTATCTTTTAAAGCCTCATCCGCTTTAATTTCAATCAAACAACGAGCAAAAAGACTTTGACCCCACAACTCAATACACATCAAACTAGTAAAAGAATCGAGCATAATCGGCTTACCAATTTCAGACGCAATGAAACTAATGCCATCCTCCAAAAATACTTGAATCGGCACATCATGAATCTTCACCCACACCAAAATGAGAGTTAGCTCTTCTTTGCAAGGCCTTGTGTTCATCATCCATTTCTTTAGGTTATCACTGGTCATATTCATTAATGGGTATTTGACATTATATGGGTCATATGCATTGGGTTGTCATTGCTTAGAGTGTCATGTTACGACACATTCATGACTGGTGACAATGGGTAATTAACATGTATCATGGGTCATGTTCATTGGGTTGTAGTTGCTTATAGTGTCATGTCACGACACATCCATGACTAGTGACAATGGGTAATTAAAATGGGTCATGGGTCATGTGCATTGTGTTGTAGTGGCTTATAGTGTCATGTTATCGACTAATACATGACTGGTGATCGATAATGGTTAATTAACATGGGTCATGGGTCATGTGCATTAGGTTGTAGTGGCTTATATATAGTGTAATGGAACCCATGCATGACCGGTGATAATGGCTAATTCATATGGGCCATGGGTCATGTGCATTAGGTTATCACTGGTCACATTCATTAATGGGTATTTGACATCATATGGGTCATATGCATTAGGTTGTAGTGGCTTATAGTGTCATGTATACACATCAAATGACTGAGTGATATTGAGTATAATTACAGGGGTCATGAGGTGTCATGTGCATTAGCGAGATAATAATCTGTAACATTAATTTTATAGGGTATTTAATACATATGATAGGCTATGCATTGGGGATGTGTAGTGGCTCTTCAGAGAGACGCGTCATGTTATGACCTATTATGATGAGGGTTGGCAATGGGTACTTAACAATGGGTCAATGGTGTCTCGTGTGCATTTGGTTCGTAGTGCTTATAGCTCTCACATGGTACCAGATGCCTAGTCGCTCCGGAGAGCTCAATGGCTAATTACACTAGCATGGCTACATGGTGTCTATTGTGGCATGTTAGGTTACATTGGTCACGTTAATTTCACCCTAAGCGTAACCAATAACCGTGTTATATCCTTTAACCCGTAATAGTTGACTGACACGTGTAAAGAGGGTCGGTAAGTAAATTACCGGTTTTGAGATAGAAGTATTTAGGAAAAGTAATAAATATTACTCTGGGTGTATCTCGATAGAGAGTTGAATATAGATTTACCTTTTAGCTTTTATAAAATCTAATATGCTCCTAAACGCAAGAATGTCTAGCTTATTGTATACCCGCTTAGTAGAAACTGCCACGCCTTTAGAGTAGGGCGGAGGCAGTCGGATCCGTTTCGACCGGGAACCGGACCAAACCTGGAACCGACTGGAACCGGAGAGACAGAACATATTTCGGTGTAACAACCATGACTTGAGCAGGTTAGTCAGACCATTGGTGTTGACTTATGTACTTGTTGCAATGTATGGTTTATGTGTTTATAGGTGTTTATGTGTGTGTTTATGTGGATTATGTAGGAGTTGGTACTCAATCCATTGAGCGTGATCGTCTCATTGGGATTGGAGTTGTGTTGGATAATTCATTTCGTTCACTTTTGAGTGACGAGGAAATGATTATTGAGATTTGAGCATTTTTGCGGTTTGTAGTTGTGTGCAAGTATTAAGTTAGTTAGTATTTTATGTGTACGTATTATGTATGTACGTTTGTTAAATAATAAGATTTTGTGTTGATGGAAAAATGAATTGATATTGTGATGCATATGATTCGCGTTCAATAGTGGTTGTGATAGTTTGTAGTTTTGTTAAGCGTTTATTGAGGAATGTGCATTTTGAGAAATGAAATAAGTGAGTGGAAAATATAGAAGTTTGTAGGTAAACTCTTTCTAAGAGAAATTAGCTAAAGTGAATGTTGAAATGGAGAGTTATATTTAGAAGAAGTTAGTTTTTTACTTGAAGTGGTTTGCATCGAAATTAGCTTAGGTTTTTTATCGAAAAACTTAAGGTATTGAAGGTATTATCGCTCTATAAAATGAAAAAAAAAATTAAAAAAATTTAATGTGAATTAATTGAAAAAAATGTATTTTTCAGTCAAAAAAGGAAAAAAAGTTTAAGTGTAAAACGCAACTTTGCTGAGAGTTGGAATAGTGTGTGTTTAGGTAAATATGTAGATTCGGTAGAATATAAAAAACTATGGCCATGATATTCAATACTCCTCTGTCCTATTTGGACGTTACTTCAGCCTGCCAATACCCCGAGAAGAAAATCGAATACAAGAGGTCTAGGTTAAAGATTACTATGAGTGTGGTGAATTTGTTGTTGCAAGAATCGAGGTTTGAAGGTGTAGTCGTCACTAATCATTGTTAGTATGGAATTAATCCTCTATGAGTATCATGTCATAATCATTGATGGATCATTAGGGTTTTAATAATCTGTAATGTGATGTGATGTAATTAAGGGTTTTCATCATTGGAAATCTGTTTTTAAAGTTTTTTAATGAGGAATTAGAGGGTGAATTTAAGTTTTAATAAAAAAAAGGAAAAAAAAAGTTTAAGTTGAAAACAACTTCTAGTTGGATTAGGATTAGGCTAATAATGCATTTATAATAAAAACCTGGCCCTTATTCCCTCCCCTCTCCCTAATTTCGACCTACTTCAGCCCCCAATACCCAAGAAAAATCGATTCAAGAAGCTAGGTTAAAGATTACATGAGTTGGTGAATTTGTGTTGCAAGAATCGAAGGT
Source organism: Tanacetum coccineum (assembly GCA_026074375.1). Classification (NCBI taxonomy): domain Eukaryota; kingdom Viridiplantae; phylum Streptophyta; class Magnoliopsida; order Asterales; family Asteraceae; genus Tanacetum; species Tanacetum coccineum. The sequence continues at coordinate 12,543 of BQNB010083859.1, read as the reverse complement.
TTAAGGTATAGATTTAGGTCATGTTTGGGAAGGTGAAACCCCCAATTAAAATTTGAATTGGACTTGGCCCTTCTACATAAGTTAGGTTACATGTGTCTATTAAAAATCCACCAAAGGAAATCGTCTAATTAGTTGTCTAAGTATGGTTTTTAAGGTTATACTTTCTAGTGTGCAATCAGATCCGAATTAGGTCAGTTTTGAAGTTTGATTTTTATTAGAGGTGGTTACACATATAATTAATACTTGGGAATCATAATGTGGTTAATATACTCTTGAAGGAACATGTATGATTTTTGGTATGAATTATGAGGGTCATTAAGTATGGGTTTTAGGTTGGTAAAGTCACCCCAAAATTCTGCAGTTTTGGTTAAAATGAAGTTGTATATAGTAATGTGATATTGAGGTGATTAAGGTTGGGCATGGTGTCCGGGTGACCCATGGTGGTTAATAAAACCCTTAGACATCCATCATATGATTGTTGCATGTGCTTAAGATTTTGGCTTAGTATCGTGTAACACGTGTTGTTTTGATTGTTTAGTTTTGTGCAAAGGAATTGGAATTTGCTTGAGCATTCAGGTGAGTTTCATAGCCCCTCTTTTCTTATGATTTTATTAGGGTGAAAATGATGCAAATGGTTTGAAATGTTAAAATGATTTGATTACTGTGATAATTGGTTATCTAAAATGCATGGACTTTACGTGGTTACTATGTGTATGTGCTAAATGTATTGTGCTGTGGTCAATTGAAGCCGGGTTGGCTTGGATCGTGGGCACGTTCCTGCCCCTTTTGATGTGTTGTGATGTGATCAAGTGGAGTCATGACTTGGGTCGAGGGCACGCCTGCCCCTTTTGTATTGTTGTGGATCGGGGGTAACGTTCCTACCCAAGTGTGATTGGTTTGTTGTTTTGCATGTTAGCCTATATGATAGCTCATTTATTGTCATGCAGTGTTTTCTTTTATCACAGAAATGATTGGATAATCTTTAATTCGTGTCTTAAACCTATGTCTCTCACCAACTTTATGTTGACGTTTTTAAGCATCATTTTCAGGTGAGTGTCATGAAGATGTTAAGTTAATAAAAGTGGCTAGAGAGACCTTAGGATGGCATTGGAAGATTCATTGAAGTTTTTTTTCGTATGTGTTTGCATGAATTATTAGATGCTCATTTAGTTGTATTAGGTTTGCGATTCATGGTCTTTGTATTGATGATTCCCTTGTCATTAATGTAAGATGCCGTGCGGATTCTTTTGTTGTTTTTCGGTATTGTCATGACACATTGTGTCTTTTATAATCATTTATGAAATTAGTGATCCTCTATTGTTGACACCATTGTGTTGTGATGATATCCATGATGTTACGCCTCGTGTTTCCGCCTTGGGGGGTGTGACAGATTGGTATCAGAGCCATTGGTTATAGAGAAGTAGGTGGTTGAGCCTAGACTATAACCTAAGAGTCTTTCATATAGATGCATATTAGGGCCTAAGTCTTTAGTATTATAACTCTTATACTTTCCCCTAATTATATAGCTTTTGTTATCTTATCTTATCTAACTTTTATTTAGTTATTTTGTCTACCATTATCTGATATGATATGTATTACTTCCTTAGTATTTTAGCTATATTTTTCCCCACCCGTAAGAAGTCTCGTTAGGGAACCGTTTTCCCAACTGGACTTAAGCGTTATAATGATTCATAAGAGGAGCCTCTTATGGAACCAAAGGAGATAGGAAAGTTGATCGTTTGTCAGATGCACGTAATAGGACTGGACTCGCAGAGTCGGGTGATTCTTGCGAAGGTAAAGTCAAACCCAAGCGAGGCCCAACATTAGTTTATCCCGTCCTTTACCTCGTCATGTTGTTATTGATTATTTCTTTCGGATATTTTGTATTTTGGGAGTCGTTGCGAGACTTTCGTACCTTTATGTCATTTCGATTTTATTTTGATATGGGTAGTAGTTATTTGATGGAGCATCCTTTACGTGTTAAGTTGTAGTGGTTTAAGATATGCAATGTGGTATATGTGCTTATATGTGAATTATGATTAATATGGGTAATCTTGGAAGTAAGTACACGTGTGAAAAGAGGCACTTATAATTATGGTGGCCAACATAATTATAAAGGCATCACACACGTAGACTTGTGACCATGATTGCATTTATTTGTGGTTGGTTGTAAGGTGGTTGTATAATATGTTGTATTTGATATGTGTATTCGCGATAAGATTGTGGTATGGGTAGAGAATTTTTCTCTTACCCTAATTGGAGGATATGTTAAGTTGAGTTGTATAAATAGTAAGTTTCCCTTCTATCTAGTATTTGCGGATACATAGTATTTCTATTATAGAGGTTGCTCGTTTGCCTGGTTGTTTGTACGGATTTCCTAAGTCTAAGCTTAGCATTCCTTCATCGTACATTGTTAGTAAGGATACCCGATTTTCCTATTTGATGTCTCGATGTATATTAGTTGTTCGGAATCTGCTCTTTCGTTTATGGACGCGTTTGTTAGTTCTTTCGTTGCATTGATTTCTCGTAGGAGTATCAAACGTTTCTTTCAAGCACTGATTATTTCTATCATTAGTGTGGATCATTACTTCCGTAGTTGTATATCCCTTGGTTTTCGTAACCTGTGGCGACATGTTAGTATCGATGCTTTTAAGCTTGCTCTGTTGATCGTAATTTTGGATACACCTTACGTTTTCTTTTGAGTACGTAACGTCTTGAGTGAGTTTTCTTGTTCGAGTTCGTTTGAATTTATTTGGAGTGTATGGTTCCTGGTATTTCTTTCGTTTCAAACAATAGAATTGTGTTAGAATCTGTATGGTGTTTTACAATCCATTTTGTTATTATGGTGTCTTTTGTGTGAGTAAAATATTTTATAATTGATGTCTAATTATAAAAACCCTTTGGAAGTATTGTGTTGGTGTTTGGGAAAAACTGTGTTTAAAATGAGCTCTGTAAATAGAATATGTTAAATGGCCTATGTAAATAGGAATTGAAAATTGTTGAGTAGTTAAATAAATTTTATATTATTATAAAAAGCAGGTTTAAAGTGATTCATAGTGGTAAGGTACGATACGCCATTAGATAACCATCTCTAGAATTTTTATGACAACCCAAAATGAATTTTTATAAAGATTACGATCAAGATAATTTTATTTATTATTTAAAATGATTTTTATACTTGAAGTGACTTCCTTTAATTTAAATTGATTTTTATAAAAACATTATTTAATCTGGTCTTTTGAATAAAGTCAATAATTGGTATAAGAATTCCCGTCTTTAGTATTGATTTTTTTATGTGTTCATTTGTAGTGGTGCGCTTGTTGGTTTTCTTTCGTTGTGTTTTCACTCGTTGCATATGTGTATCCTTTCTTTCACAGGATCCTTATGTCATTTGATCTACGTCTATTTGCATATGTGGAATCTCCTATATTCATTCTAGCCTTTGGCTTGATATTCGTTTGTTATCCTATTCGACTGTTCATAATCCTTGGAGTTCGTTGATACCGTTAAGTCGTGGAAGTTTTGATATGATTATGGGAATGGACTGGTTGTCCAAGAGGAAGTTTATGATAGTGTGTCATGAGAAGGTGGTTAGGGTACCGTTGGAAGGTGATGAGATACTTCGAGTTCATGGGGAACGTACTTTGGGAGCCGCCAAAGCCCTAATGAATGCTAAGTTAGATAAAACGAAATTGAGTGATATTTCCGTCGTACGAAATTTAATTGATGTGTTTCCGGAAGATTTATCGATAACCACCACAGCGACAAGTTGAGTTCCGTATAGATTTAGTTCCTGGAGTGACGCCAATTGCGAAATCTCCATATCGTCTAGCGCCTTCGGAGATGCAAGAATTGTCTGAACAACATCAAGGGTTGCAAGACAAAGGTTTCATTCGATCTAGTCATTTTCTGTAAGGATCACCAATGTCGTTTGCTGAGAAGAGGAGCATGGAGTTTGTTTGAAGTTAGTGTTGGAATTACTGAGGAAGGAGAAGTTGTATGTTAAGGTTACTAAGAGTGAGGCAATGAAGAATTAGGAAGTACCTAAAACACCGTCTGAGATATGATTACACTTAGGATTGGCAGGTTACCTACCTACGTTTCATCGCAAACTTTTCTAAGGTTGTTAAACCCCTTACTTCCCTAACTGAGAGGAATCAGAAGTATGAGTGGGGAGTAGAACGAGAAGAGTTTCCAGACTTTGAAGAATGATTTGTGTGATGCTACGATAAATCAAATGTAGTGGTTGATGCATTAAGTTGAAAGGGAGAGTGAAACTAAGACGAGTAAGAGAAATGTCCATGACTATCCAGTCAAGTGTTAAGGACAAGATACTGGTTACTTCAAGTAAGACGTCCAAGGTAGAGAACGCGCCAGTAGAAATGCTGCATGACCTGGACTAACAGATGAAAAAGAGGGCAGAGGATGGTTTTTACTTAACGGATTAAAATGTTTAGTGATTTGGAGTGTGAGATTCGCTACCATCCTGGTAAGGCGAATGGGGTGGCTGATGCCTTAAGTAGGAAGGCTATATGGTCTAGATCAACAGATGTAAAGGAAAGAAGATGAGAGTTTGTACGTTATGAACTGAATTTTAGGTTCTATTGGTAAGAAGTGTAATGGATGAGGTCATGCATCAAGGTACCTGGTAAATCCGGGAGCGGATAAGACGTACTATAACCTTGGAGATATGTATTGGTAGCCACGTGTAGAAAGGGTATAGTTACCTATGTTAGCGATTGTCAAATTTGTTTAAGAGGTGAAGGCTGCAATGTCAAATACTTTTGGCTTGCTGCAATAACCTGAGACACTTGAGTGAAAGTGAGATAGAATCACCATGGATTTTAATCACTAAAGTTCCAAGGTCAAAGTAGCGAGTATGAGGTGAATTAGGTGATGGTCGATAGCTTGACCAAGTTAACTCAGTTTCAAGCTATACAAGAAGATTACAAGATGTGAAATTTGTAAGGATTTATATTGATGAGATAGTAGAAAGGAATGAAATTCTGGTGATGATCAACTCAGGTTGAGATGGATGATTTATTTCATGGTTTTGGCAGACGTTACAGAAAGTGTTTGAGACGCGATTGGATTTAAGTTCTGCTTGACATCCTCAAGCGGATGGACAAAGTGGATGTATGGTTCAGACTTTGGGAGATATAATGAGGGCATGTGTTATCGATTTTGGTGGTAGTTATCATTCGAGTATTCGGTGTACTCCGTTTGAAGCTTTGTATGGAAGGAAATGTAAGTCGCCTGTTCTATGGGCAGAGATCGGAGAGAGTAGTTTGATTGGACTTGAGTTAGTATGAGAAACGACTGATAAAGTGGTGTTGACAAAAGAGAAGCTCAAAGCGGCGAGAGATCGTCAAAAGAGTAATACGGATAAGGGACGTAAACTGTTAGAATTTAAGGTGGGAGATTGGGTTATGTTAAAAGTGTCACCTTGGAAAGGTGTAATTCATTTTGGAAAGAAGGGTAAGTTAGCACTAAGGTATGTGGGGCCATTTCAGATTCTTGAAGGAATCGGTCCTGCAGCTTATAGGTTGAAGATACCTGAGTAGTCGAGTAGCGTGCATGACATGTTTCCTGTGTCAAATCTAAAGAGGTGTTTGGCAGATGCTAGTTGCATGTGCTATTGGTAGAGATTAGTGTTGACAAGACTCTTCGTTTAGTTGAAGAACCTATCGAGATTGGAGACTATAAAGGTAAGAGGTTAAATGTAGCGGGATAGTGATACTAAGGTCCTTTTGGGCTCGAAGCGAGGTCTTTAAGACTTCAAGTAAACTGAGTATCTACATTTGTTCGTGAGTAAGATATTGTTGGAAGTATTAGTTAAAGATGGGTACGAAGGGTTTCTGGTAGACCTTAGTACGCCCTTAAAAGTTTTGTATGGTTTTGGTTAAAGTTATATTATGAATAAACTCGAAGTCAAGTCGATTCTTCAAAAACATTGAGCTTTGTAACAACTTATGACTTGGTTTCAAGACAGTTCTTGTTTGATGAGTTGCGAGGCCGGGTTGTAAATGACGTTGTTACACAAATTAGGGTTTTTGATGAGTTTACTCGATGACGAGCGAGGTTCAGGTAGATGGGTGTTTCTTTTCGTTTGGAGCGGTTATGCTGCTATGCGTACCCTTATGTGGGCAGTCAAAGTTGTTAGCAGTAAGATATCTTGTGAAAGTTAGTTGGAGTTCAAAGTATAACTTTGAGTTAGCATGGTTATGGGAGGACTATGTGATAGATAAGTACATTCGAAAAATTGTTTGGTAATGACGGAGTTGAACCTTTTGGTTAAATCTCGGGACGAGATTTCCTAAAGGAGGGGATAATGTAACAACCATGACTTGAGCAGGTTAGTCAGACCATTGGTGTTGACTTATGTACTTGTTGCAATGTATGGTTTATGTGTTTATAGGTGTTTATGTGTGTGTTTATGTGGATTATGTGGGAGTTGGTACTCAATCCATTGAGCGTGATCGTCTCATTGGGATTGGAGTTGTGTTGGATAATTCATTCGTTCACTTTTGAGTGACGGGGAAATGATTATTGAGATTTGAGCATTTTTGCGTTAATTGTGTAAGTATTTATACGTATACGTATTTTTGTGTTAGCAATTTAAGATAAGTTTAGGTTTTAGAGGTTAAGTTAAGAGAAATGAGTATTTGATGGAAAAATTTCATTGTAATCACTTATAGTGATAATGAAATTGATTTAGTATTTTGAGAGAATTGTTTTGGTTAATAAGTGGTTGTCTAGGTGATGGATTAAAATGAGAAGTGTGTCATTTGTGAAATAAATGAGTTTGTTAAAATATGAGAGTTTTTGAAAGACTTTCTATTTTTAGAAAGAGAATTTGGAAATGAAAAGTTATTTATAGAAAGTAGTTTTCAAACAAAATGGTTTAACAAATTAGCTTAGGTTTTTATAAAACTTAAGGTATAAAGATAATTAATTAAGTAATAAAAGAAAAGAAAAAAAATATTTTTTTAGGCATGAATAGTAATCCGAATTTTAGTAAACAAAAAGAAATAAAAGAAATAAAAGGAAGACAAGTTTTGGTTGGGTTAAAACTCTAGTTGGGCTTTATCTAGAATATTACTAGAGGCCTATAAATACAAAACCCCACACCTCCTTGGTGTTTTTGGTCGTTCGTGGAGAAGAAAGAAGGGAGGAGAAGAAAAATTTTAGGGTTTTGATTTTGGGTTCAAGAATCAAGTTCAAGGTAACTTTTAATTAATTTTTATTAATAGTTCATGTAATCAAAGCTTGATGGATTAGGGTTTTAATAAAATACAGATCTTAATGAGTAATTAATGTTAATAACATTGATTAGATTTGAATTAGGGAGGAATCCATGCAATTTTAGGTTAGGGTTTGCATGGATTGATGTTATAATGATGAGCAGAATTTAGTGAATAGTTAGGGTTTATCATGTTAAATTCGTAACTGGAATCTGGTCATAATTTTAGGTCACCTTGTCTCCATGATGGAAAATGCAAACGACATGATTATTTTTTTTAAACTGTAGCATTTTGAATCTTCTTTTCAAAAAATCAGGCCTCAACAGTTTTTGAGGTCGGGAAGTCAGTTAAATAATGGTTACAAGATTTGTTGTTAAAACTGTGTTTTCAGACAAATTTTGAGTCAACTTAAGTGAGGTGAAAACCCTACTTACGAAGTGTTTTAAATTCATCCCTTTTACAGGAAGTAACTTTCATATGTATATTAAGAAACCCTAAAAGGGATAAGGCTAAAATTAATTTTATGATTGGTTTTGAAGTCGAAACTTTTTAGTGTGCAATCAGATCCGAAAGTGGCCAGTTTGTAAGTTTGATTTTCAAAGGTATACTTATGCATTGAATGGATGAATGGGCTTCTGAGGGAACTTAATATACACATGTGGGGTCATGTGTGATTTTTTGTGGGAATTATGGATGCGTTTTGGTATGGGTTTTGGGTCGTGCAAGTTGGGTAAAATTTCTGCATTTGAGCAGAATGTTGTAAGTGTTTAAAATAAAAGTAAAAAGTAAATAAAAGATATAATGAAGATATAAAATGATGGTAGAGAGTCTTTACATATAATTTAGATGATATTAGTCCATCATTAGGGTTGTTATATTGGATTAAGCGTTTAGCTTACCGATGGTAACATGAGCTTTTATTGTGTATAGTTTTTAAGGAAGGAGTTTGTGTTACTTGTAGCTGCGCGATCAGGTGAGTTTCATAACCCCTCTTTCTTATGATTTTAGTAGGGTGAAAATGATGCAAATGGTTTGAAATGTTGAATGATTTGATTATTGTGATAATTGGTTGTCTAAAATGCATGGACTTTACGTGGCTATTATGTGTATGTGCTAAATGTAATTTGATGTGGTCAATTAGAGCCGGGTTGGCTTGGATCGTGGGCACGTTCCTTCCCCTTTTGATGTGTTGTGATGTGATCAAGTGGAGTCATGACTTGGGTCGAGGGCACGCCTCCCCCTCTTGGATTGTTGTGGATCGAGGGTAACGTTCCTACCCAAATGTGATTGGTTTGTTGTTTTACATATTAGCCTGTATGATAGCTCGTTTATTTCCATGTAGTGTTTTCTTTTATCACAGTAATGGTTGGATAAATTTTAATTCGTGTCTTAAACCTATGACTCTCACCAACTTTATGTTGACGTTTTTGAGCATCATTTTCAGGTAATCAGTTTGAGACTAATGATGCTAGGAGAAGTGGCTAGAGAGACCTTAGGATTGGCTTGTGGAGTTCTTCTTATTTTTTTTATTTAGACTTATGTTCTGCTGGATGATTTAAGTCTGGGATTGATTTACTTTTATGTGGTTTATGCATTTGCGTGTATGACATTACTTAATAATGCAAGACTCCTTTATCTTGTGTTGGGTATTGTTATGACACATAGTGTCCTCTGTGATTGTTTTCTTTTCTTTTTAGTATCTCTATAGTAGACGCCATTGTGTTGTAATGATATCCATGAAGTTTCACCTCGTGCTTCCGCCTTGGCGGGGTGTGACAACCCATACGGGGGATACGCTTTACAGGTTCCCATGAGCAACTACGGTCCTGCTCACAATGGGTCTATGTATCCTTCGGGTGTGCCCTCTAATAACTATCCATTTTATACACATCTCATCAATCCGTTGCAAAATGCACCTATATATCTGAATTATGGTCCTACAGGCTTGTTTGCAGACTCTACCGGCTGTGTGACTCCCTTTGTTCGCTGGATTGAGGATTACCCTCTGCCAGATGGACTAAAAATGCCTTTTCATGTGGGTTCCTACAATGGGAAAGGGGACCCTGACAACTACTTGCACCTCTTCGAAGGTGCCATTCATATCCATCAATCACATTCATCATCAAAAACCAATCCCCCCACATTCCATCAATCATCAATATCCATTCCAACAATCCCATTTCCCCACATCATTCCAAAATCAACCATTCGATGATGGGAGAGGAAGTAAGTAGTGGTCGTCGTGAGGAAAGAGGGGGGGTGGGGGGGGGTTTAAATAGGGGTAAGGGGGGTGATGGTTGAGGATTAGGTTTTGTGAGGCTTCCCGCCTTGGCGGGGTGTGAAAACAACCCATAACGGGGGATAACGCTTTACAAGGTTATTTTTTACCCCATGAGCCAACTACGGATCCTGCTCACAATGGGTTCCTATTGTATCCCCTTCGGGTGTGCCTCCTAATAACTTTATCCATTTTTATACACATCCCATCAATCCTGCCAAAATGCACCATATATATCTGAAATTTTGGTACCCTACACAGGCTTGTTTAGCAGACTCCCTAACCACCCACTACCCTACCCCCTATTCCTACCCAAGACTCCCAACCCGTCTGTGTGACTACCTACCCTTTGTCGCTGGATTTTGAGGATTACCCCTTCCTGCCAAGATGGACTAAAAAAATGCCTTTTTTCATAATTTGGAGTGGGTTCCTACGATGGGAAAGGGGACCCTGACAACTACTTGCACCTCTTCGAAGGTGCCATTCATATGCAGAAATGGGCAATGCATGTCGCCTGCCATATGGTTACCTATACTCTCAAAGACTCAGCCTGCATATGGTGAAATGAACAAAAGGTAGGTAGCATTGTCAATTACGAAGACTTAAAGACAAATTTCCGGTTATACTTCAGCCAACAGAATAAGCTCACAAAGACACATTTGGCGGTACATAATATAAAGCAAAGAGATGGGGAGAGTATAAGAGCTTTCGTCACTAGGTACACAAATGATACTTTGCAAATTCTCGGGTTGCACGAAGAGCAACGCATTTTCGGTTTCGTTTATGGGCTAAAGATAAGAAGCTTTATGGAATTCCTCTCCACAGACCTCCATGCAACTTACAAGGGTCTGATGGAGAAGACTTACACTTAGATTGAAGCAAAGAAAGTTGCTATAAATGGAGCCTCAGGTGATCACAAAGAGGGTTTCGACAGTTTTAGCAAAGAGTTTTCTTGGGATAACAACAAAGGAAAGAAGAAGAATCGAGATAGGTTCTCTCCTTACAACAAGTCTAACCATGGACTCTTCACCAATTTATCAAAGAGTCCAATGGAAATTTTAGCAACAGAGAAGGTGGCAAAAGCCTTCGAAAAGCCTCCTCGCATGGTCGAAAGCAGACGATCATGCGACATGTCTAAGTACTGTCATTTCCATGAAGATCACGGGCACGAAACTAACCAATGCCGGGAGTTAAGACATCAGATCGAAGAAGCTGTAAAGTCAGGGCAACTTGCCCATTTGGTGAAAGGAATAAAGAAAGGAAAGGCAAAAGCTTCTGACACTCAACTCGGCGAATAAAAGAAATAAGACAAAGACATTATCCCAGTAGAAGCCACAATCCTTATGATAAGTAGAGAAATCCTGACTTCAAAAAGAAAATATGTGAAGAATCCTGTTAACGGAACAGGGGAGATCACCTTACCCCATGTTTTTGGTTCTGACGACTCCTTCGATCCAGTAATAATATGGGTTCGAATATTCGAAAGACAAGTCAACCGGGCATACATGGATAGTGGCAGCTCATGCGAAGTCATCTATGAGCATTATTTCCTCAAATTAAAGCTATCCATCAGAGCACTTAGGATGGATTCCAAAATCCCACTCATTGGTTTCTTAGGAGAGCATTCTTGGCCTTTTGGAGAGGTTCCTCTAGAAGGCATAGTAGGGGAAAGTCCCTACACAAGGACTAAAACCCTGAATTTCATCATCGTAAGGTCCTATTCTCCCCATAATTTACTCCTCGGAAGGAAATCTATGCAAAAGATGGGTATCGTAGTATATACAATTCACAAAGCCATAAAATTTCATACTCCTCATGGAATTGGTACCGTATTATCAAACTAAGAACCCAACAGATTAGAAGAGGGAGAGAAGAAAATCAAGGAAACCGTCCCAGAGGCTACAAAGAACATTCTCAACTGTGTGGGTGTGGAGGAAAAGATCATCGTCAATGACAAGTACCCTGAGTGAACAATTGTTATTGGAAAGCAGCTACCAACTAGCTTTAAGAGAAAATTGTAAGACCTTCTGTGATCCAATGCATACGTCTTCGCATGGACTTATACTGACATGATAGTAATCCTAAGAACTATTATGGTAAAAGGGAAGCCATTCAACACAGAGCACATGCTGAATGAGTACAATCACATCAAACCAGTCAAGCAAAAGAAGAGAGGTTTGGCTCCAGAATGAAATGAAGCAGCCTATAAAGAAGTGGACGAGCTTACGAAGGCAGGCATCTTGCAGGAAGTCAAGTACCAGACATGGGTGGCAAATCCGGTCATGGTAAAGAAAAATAACGAAGGCTAGAGAGTGTGTATGAAATTTACATATATAAACAAAGCTTGCCCCAAAGATTGTTACCCCTTGCTAGAAATTGATTAGAAAGTAGAATCACTCTCAGAATTCTGACTGATATTCTTCTTGGATGCTTAGAAAGGTTACCATCAGATACAAATGGCCAAGGGGGACGAAGACAAAACAACCTCTTCACTAGAAAGGGGGTATTCTGCTACCGGAAGATGCCTTTTGGCCTGAAGAAAGCAAGGGCTACTTACCAAAGGCTGATCGACAAGGTATTTAATGATTAAATTGGACGAAACCTCAAAGCCTACGTCAAAGCTATGGTAATCAAAAGTTCCTTCGAAGAAGACATGCTAATGGACATCCAAGAGACATTCGATAGGCTCCGATCCATTAACATGAAGCTTAATCCAAAGAAGTGTTCATTTGGTGTCGAGGAAGGTCCATTATTAGGACACCTTATCACCAAACAGGGTATCAAGGACAATCCATCAAAGGTCAAGGCAATCATCGACTTGAAGCCACCAAGAACACTTAAGGAAATACAAAGACTTAATGGGAAGCTGGCGACCTTAAGCCGATTTCTCTTGAAGGGTGCGAACAAGTCTCTTCCATACAATGGACAGCTGATACAGATGAATCCTTCTAAAAAATTGAGTTCATAGAAACATTACTGATGAGGTGTCATTTTATACACTATTTCAGGGTCATTTGACCT
>BQNB010083858.1:0-28919 GCA_026074375.1 Tanacetum coccineum | reverse complement strand
AACATCAAAGACCATCAGGTTTGCTACAACAGCCAGAGATACCTGAATGGAAATGGGATAAGATCACTATGGATTTTATCACTAAGTTGCCGAGGTCAAGTAGTGGATATGATACGATTTGGGTAATAGTCGAAAAACTAACCAAGTCTGCTCATTTTCTGGCTATTTGTAAGGATTAAGATGGAGAATTTAGCAAGATTACATATTGATATGATAGTAGCAAGGCATGGAGTGCCTGTGTCAAACATCTTAGATCGTGATGGAAGATTTACTCCAAGGTTATGGCAGACATTGCAGAAAGCTTTAGGAACACGTCTGGATATGAGTACGGCTTATCATCCTCAAACGGATGGACAAAGTGAGCGTACCATTCAGACTTTAGAGGATATGCTAAGAGCGTGTGTGATTGATTTTGGTGGTAGTTATGATACTCATTTGTCTTTAGCTGAGTTTTCTTACAATAATAGTTATCATTCGAGTATACAATGTGCTCCATTTGAGTTATTGTATGGAACGAAGTGTAGGTTGCCTGTTCTGTGGGCTGAAATTAGAGAAAGCATGTTGATTGGACCAAAATTGGTGCAAGAGACGACTGATAAGGTAGTCTTGATAAAGGAAAAGCTCAAAGCGGCGAGAGATCGTCAAAAGAGCTACGCTGATAATAGGCGCAAGCCACTAGAGTTTGAGGTTGGGGATCGAGTGTTACTGAAGGTGTCGCCTTGGAAAGGCGTGATATGGTTTGGGAAAAAAGGTAAGTTAGCACCGAGGTATGTAGGACCATTTGAAATCCTTGAAAGGATCGGCCCTGTAGCTTATCGGTTAAGATTGCCCGAAGAGTTGAGTAGCGTGCACGACACATTTCATGTGTCGAATTTGAAGAAGTGTTTGGCGGATGCAAATCTGCATGTGCCACTAGACGAGATCAAGATTGACAAAACCCTTCGTTTTGTTGAGGGACCCGTAAAAATTATGGACCGTGAGGTTAACAGTTTGAAACGTAGTAAGATTCCAATCGTTAAAGTTCGTTGGAATTCAAAGCGTGGCCTTGAGTTCACGTGAGAACATGAGGACCATATGAAAGCTAAGTATCCTCGATTGTTTGTTGACTGTGCTGTTGAACCTACTAGTTAAATTTCGGGACGAAATTTCCTTAAGGAGGGGATACTGTGACAATCGTGACTTGAACAGGTTAGTCAAATTGTTAGAGTTGACTAAAGTATTTGTATGTGTTATAATTGAGTGCTTATGTGACCTTATATGAGTATTTGATATCAATCCGTGATACGTGTTCATCTTATTATGATTGAGTTGTGGTTTTGGTAGCTATTTCATTTCGTTCACATTTTGTGACAATGGAAATGATAACATGATTTTATGCGTTATCGTTTTATTTGGTGAATAATTGTAGTATGAGCGTAAAGAGAATGTAGTGTATTCTTAGGAAGAAATTAAGTCTAGTATTTAAGTTAATTAAGCGTAGGTCTTTCTAATTTAGGAAAGTAATTTATGAAATGAAATTTATAAATAGTAAGTTTATAATTAGTTTTTATTTAAAAGGTTTACTAAATTAATAAAGGGTTTTTATAAAAAATAACAAAATAAGGGTAAATATACATTTAAGAATAATTAAAAAAAACCAAATATTTAATAGGGGCCGGTTAAGAGAAAAAAAAGGGAAAAAGGAGTTTAAGTAGGAAACAAATTAGTATCAGATAAGGATTAGGGATTAGATATAGCCTATAAATACAAAATCTAGTCCTCCCCATCCTTTGATCTTTAGTTCGACCGAAACCCCAAGAGAAGAGAAAAAAATATTTTTTTATCACGAATAAAGGTGTTGATTCGTGTGTACTCGGGTGAAAGGTTTAGGTATGATTTTAATTAAGTTCTTGTTTAATTTTTCTTATATTAGTCACATTTATTTTGTGGAATTAGGGTTTCATTAAAATTCAGTAAATATGTTTAGATGATCTTTAATAATAAATTAGGATGTAATTAATAGTGTTTGGATGCGTTTGGTTAGGTTTAGATGTTGTTAAATTCGGAATTAAAACTGGGCAGATTTTTAGGTCATCTTGTAAGTGTAATAACTTGGTCATACGGATAGATTTTATTGATATTTTTGAGCCTAAAATTAACTACGAAGAGTCAACATTTCAACCCCGTTGGTTTTATGAAATAAAAGTGAGTGGAAGACAGTCAAATAATTTTATAAGATACGTTGTCAAATCTGTCTGGTTTGTGTTTTTGAGGTCAAAAACCATATTAAAACGTATTTTTAATTGATGAGATTGTTACTATAACAAGTTCATGATGTGTATGATTTTCTAGAATTTTTGTAGAATTTTCCTAATTGTTTAAATGGGTCTGATCAAACTAAACTTTTTGATGGTCGAATCAGATCCAAATTTGAGTACTTTGTAATGTTGAAATTTTATAAAATAGTTAGGCTCAATATTTTTTTTTCTAAAAAATCACAGTAGTTCATAACCCATTGGGAAGGTAGGGAATGAAAGGGGGAAAGCTAATTTGATCAGTTAGTATTTTATTTGTGGTCATAAAGTGACTATAAAATTCTACCAAAAAACTAGAAAACTCGAATAAGGGATTTAGGAGTATTAGGGTATAAGTAAGGTATGGGAAGTATGGTAAAGGGTTATAAACATAATATAAACATGGTAGTTCATCAATTGATTGTTACATCATCTTGGGCATTTAGCCTAATCGCGTGTAACATGTGTTTTATTTGTGTTTAGTTGATTTTGAGGAATTTGTGAAGTAGCTGTGCATTAGGTGAGTTTCATAGTCCCATTTTTTCGTTTTTATATTGGGATGGAAATGATGAAAGTGTTTTGAAATGTTCTATTGCTGTAATTATGTGTTTTAATTGCGTATGGAAATTACATGACTATTATATGACTATGTGATACATGTTGATATTGATTTAGGATCGGATAGGTACGCCTACTCAGTGTTGGTTATGGTACCATGGGATCAGATGGGTATGCCTACCCAGTGTGTGAATATGATGTGTGATACATTATGGGTGAGCTTGGTTGCTTATAGTGCCAGCTATTCTAAGCCCGAATGTGAATTTTAGTATGTGAAATATGTTGATTGGATTATTTTGTATGCTAGCATAGGTTCATGATAGTTCATTATAGTCCTACATTATTTTGATAATCATAGTGAAAGCGAGTAATATTGTGTGTCTAAAACCTATGACTCTCACCAACATTATTGTTGACGTTTTAAGCATCATTTTCAGGTGATCATCTTGAGAAAAGTGAAGTTAGGAAGCTTGGCTAGTGAGACCGTAGGCTTGCATGCGGAGTTTATCTTCTAGTTTTCTTTTCACACTTTTTTTGGATTAATACTTTGAATGTTTTAGGTTTTGGAATATTTTGTTTATACCTTTGTATTGGCGTAACTCTTTTACCTCAATACAAGACCCCTTTTCCTTGTGTTTGGTATTGTCATGACACTTTGTGTCCATTTTCGTTTTGTTTAATGCATTTTAGTTCTCTCTGATGTTGACACCATTGTGTTGTGATTATACCCATGACGTTACGCCTCGTGTTTCCGCCTTAGCGGGGTGTGACAGTAGTGATGGTCATTTCGACTCTAGACCATGATCCTAGGAAATGATCCAAACACCCCTTTATTTTTGAAAATCTTGACTAATGATTTCGAAACATATATATTGAGATATGTATGTTTCGATAATCAATATATGATCATTTTAACGTGTTTTTGGCGTGAATCAACAATGTATAAGTTTTTTTTTGAGAATTAAAAAAATGAGAATGTATATATATATATATTCTTATGAAATTTTCGACCCAATTTTTTTTGTAATCCAATCCTATTGGAAATTTCGAATTTCTATTACTACGAGAATCATTATAGTTATGAATTTCCTAGACCAAATCACAAAAATATAAAAGACACAAAATTTTTAAAAAATACCCAATTTTGATTAAGAGCAAAAGTGGATGAAATCGAAAAAGAAAAGTATAGAAAAATTTACAATAGATATTGTTAATCAAGTTGTTAGTGTTTGCCTCTTGCGAAATTGGATTGATTTTGTGTTTGGGGATTGAATTTTGTGGTTTTGGTGAGTGGGTTTTCGTCACAGCAACAACAGGGAGAAGAGGGAGAACTAGAATGAGTGTTGGGTATTGTGTTTTACGCTGAAGAAGGGTGTTTGGCGAAAATAAGTGGCCGCCCCCCTTAGTGATAAAGGGGCCGCCCCTTTTAACATGGCCAGTCCCCTTAGAGATAAGGGTGCTGCCTATCTGACGACTAAGTTTTTCTTGGTTTTTCGATTTTGACTAGTTTTGTCAATATAGAATTATCAAAATACGTCGGGAGCTACTAGTAATATTATTTAAGATAATCTAGTTGTCGAAAAATGACGTTGAAGATGAAAAGAAAATACTTGACACATTTAATTAACTTTTCGTTTAATTAAATGAACTTAAATAATTTCTGATGAAATATTTAGGGTTGTCAAGAATTTTAGACCGAGAAGAGGTTTAGAGATGATTGACGAAATTTGATTGACATTTTAATTAACCTTTCACTAATTAAAAATACTTTGATTATTTCGGATGAGATAATCAAGTTGTCAAGCCGAGGGTGGATTTAACAAAGATTTAGTGACATTTTCAATAAACTTCTTGTTAATTGAATAGATTAATTACTTCGGATGAAATAATTAATTGTTACGATTTAGAGTGTTTGCGAGGCAAGAGAGATGATTAATATGTGACGATAAAATAAAAAATGGAGTCAAAGCTCGATAAGACGGTTTTGATAGACGTAGTTCATTGTAGACATGTGATGACATCAAATAATGTCACTTTATTATATCATTTATCCCATCTATTTTGCCCACTTTTATATAATTATTGCATTATTTGGTACTTAATTGCTTTAAAGTTGATAAATGACAGTTAAATCAGGGTGTTTTTTGAAGATAGCTAAAGGCGCATAATTGGGAGCTAAAATGATGACATTTTAAAGATTGTTGAATTTTCATCCAACTAAAGAGATACGGCGTATCAGCGCCAAGACTTCACTAGAAACAGCGTTTGACCAATTCCCAAAATGGCGTATTCACTCTGTCTACATACCGTATCCATGAAGATAACTATTCAAAGATACAGTAAATCAAGTAAATTGGGAATGATATCAATGATTTATTACGAACGTAGTGCGCACTCCAAGGAATCCAACCCAATACGCCGTATTGACCTTGCTGGATATGGCGTATCGAGTCTTTTTCAGACACTATAAATAGAAAACTCAAAAACGAGTTTTCGGTAGGCAATATCATATTCTTTATACCATACTCATTAAAGACGGATTTTAGAAGATAAGATAAGCCACCAAGGTCAAGCATTGATCACGAATCCATAGAAGACATCGTGTAATTTTTACTCTCTTAATCGTTCGATTTTAATTGTTTGATTACGCTTGTATAATTACAATGGTTGTGGGCTAATACCCTCGAGTATTAGCCATCTTAATGAAAGTTCAATGTTTGGTTTGTTTTAAAATCGATTTCTTAATTTATCGTTGTTTGTTTAATTATGTTTATCACCCCATACATGTTTATGTGTTTGAATATGTGACCTATCATTCAACTGGATCTAGTGATACGGACCAAGTAACCTAGATACTGGGATAGCTCTTCATATCGTGTTTCATATTACTGGACCAATAGGATCACAAATAACATTCTGTCTTTGTTTTTGAATTATGAGCTTAGTTGGACCGGTAGGTGGCCCATTTATGTTTCAACAATCATGCTCTTAATTTACTGATAAAGATTGGAATAGTGGACTATCATTATATAAAACACCGTCAAACAATAAGTAGGTTAAGTCCCGTTGGGCTAGGGTTTTAACAGGATCACCACTGCTTTAATTCTCTAAGATAGATTATAATTAAACTAAAGGATGCTTTATGCGGATGCGTTAATTGTGACAGGATTAATCGTGTATAGGTCTTAGGATGATGTCCCGCCTAAGTCTTAAGAATGATTTGACGCTTCGAGATAAGTAGATCATTGCACTAAAACAAACAAACCAGCATTGAACCAGATTTAATATGGCTAATACAGTTTTTATAATCATTTGGCTTGTACCGCTTTTCTATCTTCTAATCTTCTTCTTTTATGTTTATTGTGTATTGAAATGGTATTTGTTTCCACCAAACCTGTGCAAGTCTCTCAGGCTGAAAAACCCACATACCATTAGACAACGTACTTAGCATAGGTTAAACCTGTAAATAGACTAATTAAAATACTGATAGAATGTAGGATTAATGTTCCACTTATAGTGTTCGACACCCTACTTATCGCGAACTCCATCTTGACAGGGTACATTGCTCGTTAAAGTGTTGTTTTAGGTTTGTCGGCTAAATATAAATTTAAAACTTAATAATCAAATAATTGACCCTACATGATAGCACATCAGGTTTTTGGCGCCGCTGTCGGGGAGTGAATTAATTAAACCTTATTCTTATCAGTATTTCTAACCATTAATTAATTAGTTTAGTTTAATCTAATTATTTAAATTCTATTTGTATTTATTCGCATTGTGTATTTTTAAATTGTTTGTTTAAATTCCCGCATTTAATTGTTTTTAAAAAAGTATTATGTCCTGACTGATCACCTGATACGCCGTATCCACCTGTTGGATACGACGTATCAAACCTTCTGATCAAGACAACGTATTGAGTTTTACTGTCTAAATGGCGTATCTGTTTTCCAAACAATACAACGTATTCAGTTAACTCTATACGGCGTACTGATATTCAACAGACCTATACGGCGTATTCAAACCAATTGAATACTGCATATTTGTCATCTGATATAGTAACAATAATAATTTTTTGCTTTCGATTTCCTGTCTTGTGTGTTCCCTTCCCCAAGGGCACATCCTACTGATTATTTGTGCTTAATTGCAGGAAACCGTTTGACGAACAATGGCTAAACCTATTCCGAATAATGCTCAAGGACAAAATCTTGCTGAACCAAGGAACGAAAGCAACGTGAAGATCGAATTCGGTAAGGAGTTATTAACTGAACTACAAAATAATACTTTCAGCTGAAGGTGTGAAGAATATGTGATCGGACATATCGGCAAAGTTCTCGAAATACTAGATTTGGTCAAAATAGCCGGTGTGGACCCTTTTCAACTCCGCATGAAAGCCTTCCCTCTCTCACTTTCAAAGGGCACAAAAGAATGGTGGGTGAACGAGGGGAATGGAAATATTTCCACCTGGGAGGAGTTAGTGAAGAAATTTTTCAAGAAATTTTATCCCTTATCATGTGCAAGCAATTACGATAAGATGTGCGACGACGATGAAGAAGGTCGTGACCCACTCGAATTCATACCTTGGAGAAACTCGAAGTTCAAGGACCATAAAAAAGTGGACGAGACGACTAAAAACACACTATTGTATACCTGGATAGAAATTGGAAAAGAGGAAGGACTATTGAATGATGAAGTTTCAAGCGATGAAGAATGGGAGGAGCAAGATTACGGGAACCCTCCTAAAGACTCATTCCCCAAACCCTGTTTTGAAATGGATAAAAACAACCATAATGAAAATAACAGGAACACTTACAAATCGAGTGGTATGGATCTAAGTGGCGCACCTCAATCTGAGAATATAAATAATGAACAGCCCAACAAAGGAGTATGTAGAGTGGACAAATTCGAAGCAATCAAATACACGATTAGAGGTAATAAAGAATTCTTAGCCATATGCACACGCGAATGTGACTCTTGGGAACGAACTATTATCAGAGTATCATGTATTTACCATGACATCTTTCGCAAAAAGGATGAAGGATGGACCGTACATCGCACCAAGTAGATTAGAAGAAAAAAGGTCAAACTTAAAGACCAACTTAAACAAAAGTGCTTCCCAGGAGACAACCCAGTCATTTTAATTGTTTTTCGCATTTTAATTATTTGTTGCACAAGTTTGTCTTCCCAGACACTCTATACGGCGTATCGAACCCCTCTGGATACGGCGTATAAAGATGTCTGGACGTTATCAGTTTTTAAAACTTAATATTTAATTTCCAGTAATTTAATTATTTCTATAGGAACAATACGGCTAGGGTTTGGGATATGGCGTATTGATCCCTGTACAGTTGTGTGTTTAATTGTTTTCTTGTACCATTGTAGCGAGATAGAATTTGCACTTGTCTTCTAATCTCTTATACAGGACCTTGCTAAAACTATGATATGGTATATGCTGAAAAAGACATGTGTTGAACTCATCCAGGCATGCTAAAGCCCTAGTCAACACACTTTTTACTCACGGACTCATCTTGGAGAATTATCACGAGCAAAACATCATGGAGTTTTCTGTTCTAATTCTATTTTCCCTTATTATTTAATTGTTCTATCTATACAATGAGGAAGTTGTATAATTTAAGTAGGAGGATGGAAAATTAGAATGTACTTGTCTTCTTTTTTACAAAATAACATGCTACGAGCTTAAAAGTGCTTAAAAACGGCCAAAATTTAAAATTTTTCAGCATAACTTTTGTAAAAATCACTAGTTACATTACCTAGTGCACTATAACCCTTGATATATATTGTGAGAATTAAGCCTATTCCGTTTCCAACTATCTACTAAAATTCCACAAAATTATGAGTGTGCCAGCAATGTAGTGGACTTTAGAACTTGGCTTGGTATATCACTCGAGACCGCCATGATTAGTACTATGGATTTAGATGGAAGAACATGATCAACTGATAAATTTCTAGGATTAAACCAAATAGTCTACATGTCGTAAAAATAACTAACCACACTAGTTAGTTAAATCCAGTGTAACCCTTGATTACTCTTATTTTTAGAGTAAAACCCCCTAGAACAACCTGTTGAGCCATTCCTTTCTTTTTCTACATCATATTATATGTTTTGTTACACCTTTGCACCTTAGCCTACCGTGTAGATTAACCCTATTTTTCTATGTTGCTAGTTGCTTTCGTGTAAAGTTTTGTATTTCTTGTGTCAAAGTGAAATTTTTTTGTCTCTGTAATGGTCGGGAAATTGCATAATGCAATGGGAAAAGTATGTAGCTCGTAAATTTCGCTACTTTCGCGATTATGAATCATGTCCGAAAAAGAAGTACTACAAGGAAACGATTATCCGGATGGATTATGAAAGTGAAGACGGTGAAATTAAACCGAGATTTATGATGTATTGTTAAAAAAAAGGAAGAAAAATAGTCATTTTAAAAGAAGTTTATACAGAAGGAATACTTAGAAGGATCGATTATTTGTTGATACGTTGAAAAAATCAATGATGTAAAGTCTTGTAAGAATTGATATCACCACTTATGTAAAAGTATGTAAAGAGCGGGATGTAAGGGAAGTTGACCGTTATGGGAACGCCAACTTAGGTTGTCTTTGTCATTTATGTGATCGAGGCGTCTGTCTATATGTTCGAGTCTTTGTCATGGAACGGTCGAGGGAAAGTTACTAGCAACCATACCTTATTTGTTGGCTTAATCTATTTGTTTTGTGAATTTTACTTAACACCCATTTTACTTCTCTTTCCTAGCAACTAACCTTAGTGTCCACTCGAACGAGGACTTGTTCGAGCATGCATGTCTATTATGTCGCTACGGCTATGTATGGATGTCTCAGCTGCCTTGTTGGATGACGACTTTCGGTAAAAGTTAGAAGCTCCCTACCCTATATCATTCTTCATCCTAACCGCTAGTTAAACACGAACAGGGATGTGTTCGGATTGTATATGTCTATTCCGTCGTTACGGCCGTGTATGTACGATACAGCTGCCTTGTTGGTGTGGTACTTATGGTGAAAGACTGATATGATCACCATAAGCCTTCTTAACCCAATTTATCTTTGACTCTTCAGGATTCTTCCGTTCAGCATTAGTGGTGGATAAGTGAATGCTTCTGCCCCCAAAAGCCCCTATATGAAAAGACAGAGCTAATCACGACCGAGCCAATTAAGCTACTACTTAATGTTCAACCCTAGATTAGTTGAGTGATCTGAGTGTTTTTTATTTCCATATTTCGTGAGGGAGCTTTGATTATTTGTACAGGTGAATTAGTGAAGATGACGGACGGATGCAATCAAATCTAGGATACCTGAAGACATTTCTCCGGTTACCTGTCAACCTTTTCCGGATCGAAACGACACAAATATATCTATCTAGTCAAAAAAGTAAGCTTACGCAATACTTTAAATAAACCTATTAAAGACACACTTGTGCTAACGAAATTCAATAAAAAGGCCGGTGCCAGTAATGACGTCCTACGACTAATACTAACCACCCAATTAATATGAATGTAAAACAACGCATACTAACTAGCCCAAACTCATACCAGCGTAAAAAAATAACACAGACCACCCGCCCCCCCCGGCCGCTAACCCCGTCTCCCCCGCCCTCTGCCTACCACTTCTAATGGCTTATGCCAACCGCCACATCTGTGCTGCTGCCCGACAAACTCATCCCGCCGCCCACACTGCACATCGCCACCCCTGACCCCACGCCATCCCCACCCGCGGTACTGGTGCCATCACGCCCAAAGCTTCGACCCCATTGCTCCGCCCGGCGGCCTTCGCGGGCCCATCCCCCTGCGTCTGGCTACTACTGAAAGCGAAGACTAGGAACGCATTTCATTAAAAAAGGAAGCAATCTAGAGCTTAAATAAATAAATGTTCTAATGGGCATATTGTGCATAATGTCATAATACATCAGCTGGCTAGCAATGCAAAGAGTTTTGCATCATAGCCAGCTTCAAAAAATATCTTACCAAAATATAATAACGTGTGTCGCAAAGACAAAAATCCTATCATATGGTCTCTAAATAAAACAAAAATCAACCTCACTACAACAATCACCAGACCTAGTATCCTCATACAAATCAAGCCCCATTGCATTGCCCAAGAAATGACCACCTAAAATTCTTTGGTTCCAAATCGGCCTAATTCCCCCCCCTGAGCCCTAACCCCCGCCCCCCCCACCAGAGCCACAAAATTTCACACCCCACGTCCCCTCCCCGCCCTCCGTCTGCCACCCCCCCGCCTCCACCGCCACCCCCCACCCCCTTCATTCACTTCTCGCTTTTCCCCCCCTCCCCCCCCCCCACCACCCGCCCCGCACCCCTCCTCCCTGGCCTAACGCCCTCCCCCCGGCCGACGCACACTTCTCAGAACCCGCCCCCCCCTCCCCCAACCCCGCCCCACACCCCCATCCCCGCCGCGCACACCCCCATGAACTACCCACTCACCACCCCCCACACCCCACTCACCCCCTCCCATCCCCTTCCTCCTCAAACTATTAAACCCCTTCACTGCCGCCGCCTGGCCCCCTCAACCCCACGCCCCCCCCCCCCCCCCCCCCACTCAACCCTACCTCACTCCCACCCCCCCCCCCTCTCCCTGGGGACCACCCCTATCACCTCTTCCCCTCGCTCATCCCACCCGACCTCCCCCCCCATCGCCCCCCCCTCCCTCCTTCCCCTCGTCACCCCCCAAACCCCGCTCCGCCATCCTCCCTCGCCCCCCCCTCATCCACCCCCCCTGACCACCCGACAGCCCCCGCACCCCACCACGACCTCCCTCCCTCCCCCACGATCACTCCCCCCCCCCCTCCCAGCCCCCCCCCATCCCCCGGCCCTCCATCCACCCCCCCCTCCCTCACTCCCCCCCCCCAACCGCACCCCCCGGCCTTCGCCCCCTCGCCCCCCGCCCCGACCAGAGCCTCCCCCTCAATAATTCAAAACTAGAACACACCGCCCCCGCCACACCCCCAGAAACCGCCTTCCGCAGCCCCCGCCCTCCCCCAGCCTCCCCCCCCCCCCCCCCCGCCATCCACCCCCCGCCGCTCACCCCACCCAAACGAAACGGCCCGCTGAGACCCCGCTCCGAGGACTCACCCCCTGATCTCCCCATAACCAATCCCCCTCCACCTCGCCCCCCCGCCCCCCCGCATCACCCGGCGCCACCCCCCGCCCCCCGCCGCGCCACCCCTACCGCCCCCCCCTCCCCAGTTGCCCGCCACCCTTCTTCCCCGACCGCACCCGCCCTGCCAGTCCTCCCACCCCCCCCACCCTCCCCCACCCTTTCCCCTGACCCCCCACCCCCCTCCCCCCCCCCCCCATCGCGACCCCCTCCCGCTAAGCCCCCGCCCTCACCTTATCAGTTCACCACTACCCCGCCAAAAACTTCTCCACCCCACTCGCTCCCCAGTGCCCGCCCATCCCCCCCCCACCACCCCGCCCTACACCCCCCCGCCCCCTCCCCCCCACTCAAACTTATAGTACAAATTCACTGCATGCCACCCCAGGACCACCCGCCCCCCCCAACCCCCCCGTCACCGCCTGCCACCCCCCCTACCCACCCACCCACCCCGTCACAACAACCACTCACCGATCGGAGCCCCCTCCCTACCATTCAAAAGCACCCCACTCAACAACACACACGAAACGACTGCATCCCCCCCCGTACCCCCAACCCCGTGCAACCAGGACGGCAAACCGCCCACCAGAGAAATCACCCTTCGCATCCCCCCCACCTTTTTTGATACAACCTATTGTGAATTTAAAGATTAGTTATTAAGAAGATGTTTATTTAATTTATTTTATTTTTTTTAATCAAAATTTAAAAATATATATATTTTTCTTATTTTATTTATTTTTTTATGCAAAAAGTCACTTAGCAGCAAAAATAAATCACAAAACCCCACCACCTGATACACCACTCAAAAAAGAATGATGTAATGCAAATATTTTAAAAACCCCAACACACCCCCCCCCCCCCCCCCCGTCCCTCACCTAAATAACCCTCCCTGAATAAAATTAAAGTATAAAATCAACCAACACAACTATACTCGAACCTCCAACGCAACTACGCACCAAACCACCCACCCCTCACTACACTATTATTAATATGAACCGAATAAAACAAAAGAATATAACTTCAACAATCACACTCTCTGACCTCATCAAAAAAAAAAACAAGAAAAAAAAAAAACAAAAAAATAGTAAAAAATGAACAAAAAAAAAATAAAAAGTTTGAAAAAAAAGAAATAAAGAAAAAAAAAATAATAAACTACTGATAATCCAAGTAGAAAAAAAAAAACAAAAAGCACGAAAAAAAAAAAAAAAAAAAATAAAAAAAAAAAACTTAGCAAAAAAAATGATTATAAAAAAAAAACATCTAAAAAACTAACGGCATAATTTATTACGTCCGTAAAGCTTATAATTGTCCAAAACGCCGAACAACCACCCACCCACCCCATCCTCTACAACTATACCCCCTAACAAAAACCCCCCCCCACCCCCAAACAGTCACACCACCCAACACCCCCGCAACAACCCCCCAAGGCCCTCCACAACATTCAACTTACTGCAACCCACGCGACACCCCCCCTCCCCAGCCCACGCCCCTCCCCAACCCCAAGACCACCCCCCCCTAATAACAACCCCCCTCACCCACCCCAATCCCCCAGGACGAACCCCAACCCCCCCTCCCCCTCCCAACTCAACCATGACAATTACCTACACCCCACTCCCCTTCAAACAAAAACAACAAATCACACAACGACCCACCCCCACAACCCCAGTCCCAGAAACCACAACCAATCACAACACCATTCCGGTAGTGATAAGGAGCTAGATCACCCCATCCCCAGAACCACCCCCGACCACCTCCTGTTGGACCAGACCAATAACCACCCCGCCCTCTCAACCAAACCAACCAAACAAACCGACCCCGTCAAACAAACCAAACCACTAAACCCGACCCTTTGCCAAACGATAACAACAAAACACTACCAACACCCCAACCAACACACACCAAACACAACCCCCCCCCCGCCCCCCAAAACAAACAACAGAAACCACACCACCTCACCCAACAGACCCCAAAACTACCCCCCACAACTCCTCCAGAAAAAACCCCCACCAACCCGGCCCCACTCCCCAACCCAAAAACCCCCCACCCCCTCAGAAGCAACCCCGCCCGCAAAACCCATAATCCCCCCTACGAACCCGCCACCAGGCACCCCGAAAACTCCCCACCCCCACCGACGAAGCACCCCCCTCCATCCCCCACCCCCAACGCCCACCTACCAAATACCACAAAATACATCCCGCACTAAACCAACCCCCCTACCCCCCCCCCCCCCCTCCCCGACCCCCACTAAGACACCCGCCCCCACAAACCAACCCACCATCCCCCACCCCCCCCCCTCCCGCGCCACCCTAGCAAACAGAACCCCCCCGACCTAGCCAAAACCACCCCCCCACCCACCGCCCCCCCCCCAAAACACACCCCCCAACCCACCTCCCCCCACCACCAAACCAACCCCACCTCAAACTCCCCCCCCCCTCACCCGCCCCCCCCCCCCTGCCCCTCACCCCCCCTACCCCCCCCCCCCACCCTCCACAAACACGAAAAACAACCCCCTCCCATCGCCCCCCCCCCCCCCCGCCCCCATCCCACCTAAAAACACACCGGCGCCAAACCCCGCCCCCCCCCCCCCCCCCCCCGCACTCCCTCCCACGTAAATTAAAAAAGAAAACCAATACCACCGTGTGACAACATAAATAAAAAAAAAGCACAAAGAAAAAGAAAGAAAGAAAAAAAAAACTAAAAAAAAATAAAAAAAAAAAAAAAAAAAAGATAGAAGAGAAATAACCAGGAAACAAAAAAAACGAAAACAAAACTAAAACAAAAAAAGAATAGAAAATAAAAAAAAAAAAAAAAAAAAAACCTTAAAAAAAAAAAATAAAATGAAAAAAAAAATAAAAAAAACCTAAATAAAAAAAAGAAAAAAAAGAAAAAATTAAATAAAAGAAAAACAAAAAACGAAAAACTAAGAAAAAATAAAAAAAAAAAAAAAAAAAAAAGTAAATAAACAAAAAAAAAAAAATAAACAAAAAAACAATAAAAAAGAAAAAAAAAAAAAAAAAAGATAAAAAAAAAAACAAAAAAAACCTAACAGAAAAAAATAAAGAAACAACGTAAATACAAACAAAAAATAAAAAAAAAAAAAAAAAACAACAAAAAAAAAAACAACAAAAAATGAAAACAACAAAAACTTAAAATAAAAAAAAGCACCTCAACAAAAACCAACACCCTCACAACTCTGCTGGAACGTCCAACAACATATCCGCAAGCTACCTCCCGCTCTCCGACCATAACACCAAAACCCTCCGCCAAAAAACAAACCCCACCCCCCCCACCCCAGAGAAGGACAAAAACCCCCCCCCCAAAAAAGGAAACAAAAAAAATTTATTTTTCTTAGTCTTAGTTTTGTATTTTTAGCTTATTTTAGTTTTGTAATAGCTTATTTTACTTTTTCTGCTTATTGTACCTAGCTTATTTGGCGAACTTAATATGATGATGTAATGAAAATGGTTTAAAGTTTGTCGATGATCTCGTGTTGCTTTTTAATCTCTCGGTAATTTTCCTTTTCGTGTGGCTTATTCTATAAGCTGATTTTTCGTGCTTATTTTCGTAGCTTATTATTGTACAAAGTCCTTAACGACTTAGATAATGACTCCTAAAAGCTTTCTAAGCTAATTCGACTCATTTTAAATCGTTTTTAAGTTCTTTTCAGAATAATAAGCTAGAATAAGCTCAAATTTAGCTTATTTCTGTGCTTATTTCATTTTTTGTTTTATTAGAAGCACTTATTTTCTGTTTAGATAAGCTTCTAAATAGCTTATTTGGTTTAGAGTGAGCTTATATTGCTAGATCGATATTTTGTTAGCTTATTTGCTTATTCGATTCATCATTTGAGATGTTTAAAGTGCTTATAGCTTATTGTGAGTCCTAGTTACTGTTTTCTGTTGCTATTTGATTGGTTTTTGAGCTTGTTTAGTTTGGTATCTTGCTTATCTCGTCGCTTAAGATTTAGATCTCGAAATCATTTTGCGTATTATTAAGTTTTGGATTTTAAGGATGCTTATCTCTTGGTTCGTATGTAGGTTGCTAAGTCTCGCTTGCTTATTAGATTAATGTAGTGCTTATTTCAGTTAGGTGTTAGCTTATTAGAAAGTTTTATCTTAAAAACTCGACCTAGCTTTTAAAAAAGAAATTGTTTAGCTTATCAAGTTTTAAGTGCTTATTCTATTCGGCTTATTCAGTAATTGTTTTCGTGGCTTATTCTGAGTTTTAGCGTATTCGTATGTGCTTATTAGATCTGGCTTATTATTTTGGCTTATCTAGTTCTTAACTTTTCGTTAATAAGCAACTGAGTGCATTTGATTTACAAAATTGAGACTGGGCCTTAAAGTTTGTTGATTGGGTCACTTAGATAGAACTGGGTCACGTATGGTTTGCTAAGATTGGATCTGGGCCCGTTTGTTGGTATCGTGGATTAGGCTTATGTTTGAATTGGACTTTCACTTGTACAGGAAGTAAGAAATAGAATTTATGATTGTTACTGTTAACAGTTTTGTGTGATTTTGACTTTTTGGTACCGGTCAACTCACGAGGCGTGGAGCTTAAGGGTTTATTTAGCTAGACCGAATTTGATTATTTGTTTTAGCTAAATAAATCGGGTGGTATTCGTGTAATTGCGGCTCTTCAATTCGGTTTCATTTTCTATCATTTTTCAATTAATTAGTGTAGCTTTAGTATAAAAATGATTTGCTTTGCTTATTTGATCATTATGAGTAGCGAGTAGTTTAATTAATGCTTGTTAAGTGAAATTGTGAATTGGGATTTAAGTGTGGATTAGAAAAAGGTTTAATTGATTAATAATTTTGGATTATTTAGATTTGTGGTTTAAATATTTTGAAGGACAAAATCCGGAAAAATAGTTAAAACTACACATCTAGTAATTATTATCTTTTTAAGAGATTTTTGTCAATATAACCCAACGTTGTGAGATAACTATCTTTTCTAAGGACGTTAGTTCGTTAATTAACCTTAATTCACACTTAATGAATTTTTCACATCACTTAGCAAGCATTTGCATCTTTATAATCTTTTAGATCATTTTAGCATAATTCTCGTAGCTTAATTGTTTAGTATAATTTTAGTTTAATTTTCTTAGCATTAAAGTGTAGTTTTTTTAAAAACCAAAAGCTTTAAAAGATAATCAAGCATTATTCTTCGAAAACATAAGCGTGAATTGTTCAATTCAAACCTCGTTGGGGCTTCGACTCCGGAAAGATTGATTATTGTTTGTCCTCAAGAAATTTTCACATCCTACGAGAATTACTTATATATACTATTACTCGACAAGCACGTTTCGTGCGGACCAGTGTGAAAAATAATTAAGTGAGTGAGAGTGGTTGTGGGAAAAATAGAAGTAATAAAGAGTGTAAGTAATCTTTGAGTGTAATTGGATAAATTTTGAGGTGGTCTCCCATGTGTATTGAATTTGAAGGTCTCCAAGGGGAAATTTAAATTTATTTTGTATGTATATATTAAGTGTAGGTAATATTTTGTAGGTTAAAAGTATAAGGTTTTGTGTAAAAAGGTATACTTATGTGTATAATTTCTGTTCAAAAAAAGTTATGTGTATAATTTGTAGTATAATGTAAATTGAATGTAAAATGCGTTAAAGAATGTTTGTTAAGAGTGAATTTGTACATTTAGGTCATATTGAAGTGTTGTAAGTCCGTTATTAAAAGCGTAAGTGCAAAAACGCAAAAGTTAGCGAAATATCGGGTTTACCGGGAGACTTGCAAGATATGAAAAGTTAAGTGACCTAAGTTCATAAGTGAATGATTTATGTTTATTTATGATTATTAACATTGTTTTAATGACCTTTGAGCATATAGTTAGTCGTTAAGACGTCTTCTTATTAAAATCGTTACGTAGATTTTAGATGGGACCGATTCTAGACTAGGTTTCCAAAAATAGAAAGTTATGCACAAAATGACCCAAATAATTTACAATTGAAATTAATAAAATTGAAATATGACATGAATGGTACACAACACTAACGGTTATTATCTTGGATTTTTGACGGTTGTCATATCTATTATTTCAAACAAATAAACAAAAAGGTCATCAAAAGGGTTTTTAAAGAGCTTAAAAACTACAACAATTGATTTTTTGTGTTTATGAAATTTATGTTAGGGTTTAGGAAAAGGGGTAGGAAGGTGGGTAAATAAAAACTTAGTAACGGGCAAAAAAAAATTAGTGGTCTTCATGGAAGGTTACCCGGTATCAACCGGTAACCCTTCCCAATTTTGAACGTTATTGGTGATACGTAACTCAGTTTAAAAGTTTCATGGGTAATCCTGATATTTTTCAAAGTTCGTTACCTAACAATGAAATTTTTAGAAAGTACATGGGCTATCCTTAAACTTAACCCATAATTTAATAGAGAAAGCAAATTTAAAAATTAATTAATAATGTATTCTATTCTTAACACAAAGAAAGTGAATAAAAAAAACACAAAGTAATCACTGGATTGATTGTTTCATTTTAGGTACTTCTCTCATTAATTCATTATCCATACATTAACCTTTTATAAACAAATAAATACCGAGTGATGCAGTAGATACGGTATTAAGGGGTGTTTGGGTAATGTCAACTTATCAGAAATTTCATTCTCAAAACACAATAACCCTCTTTTCAGTACCCCAACCGGCTTTAGCTTAACAACTTATTATTATTATTGTATCATATGTCAAGATGGAGGTGATTATCTAAATAGTTTATTAACCCCATAAGTTGGTATGGTAATAAGCGTAAGCATTGCAGTAACTTGTCTGATTACAACAAATGATAATCTGTTCATATTTTTTAACTCATAAGTACACGTTTATAAATGTATAATGTATCAAAATACACGCTTTCTTAGTGTGTGAAAAAATTATATACACACCTTAATATTTGCAAATGTGTAAAAAATAGTCAAAAGTTCACATAAACGAGTATGAAAATTTATAAATAGTCATAATAGCTATGTTTTTTACATACATATAATTGTGCTTTTATTAATCACATTGTTAGGTGTGTGCCCCATTTGACCAAAAAAATTTCAAATTAAATGTTGTAAGGGCATTCACTATGGTCATTTCAAGAAAATGTTTAAAACACTTGAAAATGTGTATACTTTGTTTTAATCATAGTGAGTTGATGTTTTATGTCCATGTGGAATGAAGAGGTCTAAGATCTTGAACCTTTTCATAATTAGATGCGTGTGTAATTGTTAACCATTTTATAAACTAGAAAATGTTTATCATAGTGCAGCAAGGTTTATAAAACTAAAAGCTTTATAAATTAATGATTTTATAAATATTTAGACCTTTTAAAAGGTCCACCATAGTGGATGCTCTAAGTTAAGTAATACAAATACCAATACCGTTTCAAACACTTTATTAACTTCACTTATTTTAAACAGTCATTTAATGCTTTTGCATTTTTGATTTTGATTTTACTTTTCGAATGGAACAAAAAAAATTGTAGTCTTCTAATTAAATTTTGCATTTATGGTGTTTTCTTTTCGTTTTTTTTGGACACAACGAAGGAAGCGAAGAACAACACTATATATGTGTCAAATCATCTCTTTTTTTCCTTTTTTTTACTTTTTAGTTTGTAGGTTTAGTTTATAACTAGTATTAATTAGAAAACTATGTTATAAATTTTTATTTGAGTAAGATAAATCAAGGTTGCATTTAGTTCTACATGTTTTTTTGTTTTGGTTCGGTCCATATGAGTCAGAATCAACTGGCCCCATAGTTGTTGCACGTGTGGGGGGCATTCATTTAATTAATCTAATGCTACGAGAAGGTTCCCTAAGACCGTAAACTCACCCAAAATGGAGGAGGTATAGGATTGAGCATATGCATGAGAAGACTGGTATTCAAGTCGACAAAACACGCGTTTGAAAAAATATATTCGTTCTCGAAGACAAATATAACATTTTCGTGATTGTAATCTTAACTCTCTATTTAGTAATGTTATTATAATTGTTATATGTTTTTTAATTTTTTTTAATTATTTATGTTTTTACACTATTAGTTATATGAGTGTTTACAACACAATAAATTTTGTCACTTTTATCTAAAAAAGGGAAAAAGTAAAAAAAAAAATAATAAACAAACAATCAAAATTTAGAAAAAAAGAAATTTATTAAAAAATTAATCAAAATGATGATAATGATTGTCAAATGATTTAGTTATAATATAAAAAAATAAAAAATAATAGTAGTAATTAATACTAAGAATTGGTCATGATTTTTAGTTTATATAGTGTGGTTATGTGATCCGTAAGTAAATAAGGTCTAAACCCACAAAACATAGATTTATAAATAAAATTACACACCTATGATATGATATGTGTGTAGAACAAGTATTTTGAGCCCGCGCTTCGCTGCGGTTTGTATACGATAGTTAACCTTGAGATAAAGGTAATCATGAACATAATAAAAGAAACCAAATGAAAAAAAAAATCATGAACATAGTAAAAGAAACCAAATGAAACAAACAAATTTTTGTTTATACTTTACACAAATGGAATAATCCAATAAAAAACTCTATCACTACAGTAGTTGGATCAAGCAGTATTGCATAAACACAAACTAAGGCCCCGTTTGGTTCGCGGAATCTTCAGATTCCAATTCCATTACGTGTTTGGTTGGCAAAATGTTTGAATTCAAAATCTGATTCCAATTCCATAGTCTGTTTGGTTGGCGGAATTAATGTAATGAAATACCTCAAATTCCTTTATGTGTGGAATTAACATTCCATCCTAAAACGGAAGGAAAATTTATAATTCAATGGAACTTGATATTTTTATCATCAAAAATAAATTTTTATTATTATTATTATTATTATTATTATTATTATTATTTTGTATTATTTTATTATTATTATTATTAATTTTTATTTTTATTTTTTTTAAATTATATTTATTTATTTATTTTAAAATTATATTATTTATTTATTTATTTAAAAATTATATTTAATTATATATTTAAAAATATATTATTATTTATTTATTTATTTATTTATTATTATCTATTTATTTATTTAAAAATTATATTATTTTTTAAAATTTATATTATTATTATTTATTTATTTTTTAAAAATTATATTTATTATTATTAATATAATTATATAATTTGTTTTTTCATTTCATTTTTTTCCAACCAAACACGCGATAGTTTTCACAAATTCCAATTCATTAACATTCCAATTCTTTAACATTCCAATTCCTTAACATTCCAATTCCTCAAACACATTCCAATTCCAACAAAAACATTCTGCGAACCAAACGCACCCTTAGTTTTTTTCTCTGTTACATCAATGTTTCACAATATTATCTTATAAACTATCTTGCTAATTCTAAAAACAACACTGAGAAAAATATTTGTGGGACGCCTTTTGGAAGCGGCTTTTGTCGATCCTACTTTATCATCAACCATCCTAATAGAATTGAACCGAATATCAAAATGAATTTTTTTTTTCTAACAATACCTTAAAGCTCTCCGCCCAACGGGCGGGCCATGAAACTAGTACGGTTATATTTTGATCAACTAACACTAGATTTTATTTCTCAAATGGGTTTGGCGTTGTATGTTTATTGCTGCTCCGAAAACAAATTATCTTACAGGGACTCTGCTTGGTGAATATGGCTGGTTAACAGTTTCATTGCATGCTACTGATACCCATGTATCCTAATCCACTTTCAACCCGTGTGACAGGTGTGTTTTGGCCACGTGAAACCGACCATTTTTACATTACAGTATACAAAAGAGCATTTCTACAGCAATTATGTTTGTCGGCAGGTTACATGTTACCTAGCGTCGTTGCTTACAAAATATGGTTGTTCTGGCTTCTTACTGTATACAAAAGACTAGCATTTCTACAGCAACTCAGGTTACGTGTTATCTAGTGTCATTGCTTACAAAACATGGTTGTTATGTAGTCAGTGGATTTACCAAAACAAGGTTGTCCAAGCGTCATGTGGCGGATGTTTTGGGGGTTTAGTCTTCTTTCTTTTCCTTTGCTGCGGATGAGATTTGTAGTAACAGAGGCCTTTTTGCTGTCGTTTGTTTCTTATGTACTGGTTGTGAGACTGATGTATTATCTTTGTGGCTGGCAACCGCTGTGATGAAGGTTTGTGCCAGTGTGTCTATCGCATCATGCGGTGGTGTTCCTGCAATAGTTATTGTATCGTTAGTTTAAAGTTCGAAATTGTTGACAGCAGCTTATCGTTAGAGTTGCATGTTCGCAAGTAGGAGCGACAATGGTCGCAAAAGTACAAACAATGTTAGCAATATAGCCAGTAGTTGCAGTGTACAGGAAACTTCCTGTACAGCATAAGTATGCTCGAAGAATGTATATACCAACAATTTTTTCTATCTTCCATCTAGAGGTTTTAAATCTCGCCAATGAAATTTTTAAGTACTATGATACTTTTTGAAAAAATCATAACCTAATTTAGCCATTCATAATACTGTCGCATAACAGATATTTGGTACGAAATAATGCTATTTGCTGCATATATAACATAAATAAAAAGTCATCATGGTTAAAGCTATTAACACGTCATTTTGACCTGTAACTTGTACGGGTTATCCTAAATCGAAATTCTTAGGAAGTTTTAATCTATATACTTGAACATCATTTGTGGTCAAAAATGTACTCTACCTGGCCCAGTTGGCACTACACCCTGTAAAACCGCCATTATAATGGGATGTTGTAGCTTTGAAAAAAACCTTCTTCGCCTAACATTCAGTGGTAAAGAATTGATGAAGGCCATCACCAATATGAAATTAAGATAAAATCATCTATTACAATCTTAAAACAGGAAGAAACAAACTCGAACTTACTCACAAAATGCTGTGAAGACTGAAAACCTTGACCACTTTTATAGTGTGCGCTAAAGTAAAAGAATAGTGAAAATATTTAATAAAAACCTGCAAGTTAAAATAAATATAGACTTGTGTCAGGTAATAATTAACCATAACAAAAAAGCAAACAAAAGTTACTGAAACTTTCTTAACTGCAAAACACAATATACAAATGAATTACAACTTGGTCATTTATCCCTGAATCCATTTTAAAATTAATAACGAACCAACCTTTTAGAACCATGTGTATTTTTATTAATTAATTTAACAGGATTGAGGGTTTTTTTTAAATGTTGTCTTTTTATTCAAAATAAGCAAATCCAAACAATATTTCCTAATCTTCAATAAGCAGAGAAACTTAAGATGGATTATAGCATCTGGTATTTTTAAGCAAAGCAACTAACGCTAAAAGAAAATGTTAAATAAAGTTATATCAAACCGAATATTTTGAAAAGAAAAAAATTGGAACCAAATAAACTTACTACTTGGTGGGATTATCAAGCTCCATTAGTACTTCAACCTCCAAAAACCTTCACTTAAACAATCCTTAAGCATCATCTTGCAAACTCGAAACATCCTCCATCTTCACCGACCCTAGAACACACGAACCACAAAACCGTCACTAAACAATCCAAAAAAACTAAACACATACATTTAAAACGGATCAAAAGTAGTATCCATGTGGCTTTAGTTTGGACGATCCTACTCATTTTCCCACATTCATATAAAAACATATATAAAAATTACTGATCTGTGTACAAAGCCCAAAAATGAAATAAAACCTACATTTTATCTTAAACCAAAAGCATGTCGTTCACTCGTAATGGCTCTTATGGCTTGAAAAAACAGCTACCATAAGCAGAATAATCAATAGGTTACCTGAAATGTGACAGTGGTATGTCGATTCCATGTCAGTCAATGTAGCCATTGATCCTTTTATCGAAAATAATGCTTGATAAAGTCAATCCAGTTCGCTGTCTCATCCAATCCTGGACACTCAACCCATCTTGAGCCTCACGACGCCCTGCCAACCTAAAATGCAAGCAAGAGCCCCAATTGCAAATTCTACTTTCTAAGACCATGTCATCATTTCATTGTTTCCTCACGATAGTCCATATTCCTTGAAATAGGAAAAAAAAAAAAAAAAAAAAAGAAAAAATGCGAAGTTATTACCCATTTGAATGACTTTAAAACTGAAATAGGTTGCATAATAACGTGTGAGACTTCAAATGGTGCAGGCAAAACATCTCGAAGTCCCCAAAGTGACTAAATTTCTACAGTGCTAAGCAGCATTACAAATATGATAAAAATGCTTCTTCCACCGTAATCTATCGTTAATGCCTAACTCTCCTTATTGCAATACAAATTTGTATCCTAGCCCCTAACAGTTAATCGCTTCGTTTAAGCACCTACTGATACAAAACAAAACCATAGCGAGAAACCTTTTTTAAAGATAATCAAACACTCATTTCTTATTTCCACATTGTTAGACATCAGTTACTTTAACACAAAGCGTGTGGTCTAATTAATGTCACACACATGTGACACTGTCTAATCTCCTAACTACTATAAGTGCAACCGACGGATGAATAGCAACCTGATGTTATAATGGAATGGTGGTGTAATCCTTTTCAGGTCGTAAGACTAAAAACAATTTCGATCTACCCATCCCAGACCCTAAACTACCCATTTTGACCCACCCTAAGAATCGTAGTTGTCTTCACCTAAACATGTTGCAACGCATAACCCAATCCACCCAACATAAGCCAGATATCAAAGACTATATACACTACGTTCTTGTTTTCTTTGCAATTAACCTACATTTCCAAAGCAATTAAACATATAACAAAGAGGGAAATGTACCTACAACAGTATTAATGGGAATCCGCAAATCTTACCATGTGTGTCACAAATAGTACTCTTACCCCTCGTATACTTCATCATAGAACCGCCAATCACACAAATTTTCCTCATCACATGACTCTCCAGTCTCCATCATCTTCGACAACAACTTCCGACCACTTTTCTTTTTCTTCTTAGGTGGTGCAACCTGATCCCACCTTTCGTCACAACCATTTATAATGCTCCACAACCATTGTTACGCTTTGCGTTCACATTAGCACCTGCACTTGCCAACACTTAAACGCACATCTCAAAACGTTTACTTGCTGGCAAAACTTTCAACCCGATTCTACTAATAAACTTGTCATGTCAACCGAGATGTTTTACTATCTGCATTCCGTAAACGAATACATAAATTAAGGGACATAAAGTTAAAAAGCCCCAACCTTCAACTTGATATCATCAAAACATATTCTTACATTGTCAATCAATTTTCACTACCAAAAATTTGAAATCACTACTACATCACATTTTAACATACATATAGAAGCTAGTAATTAATTCGTAAATAATTTTTTTTTAAAAGTTAATTAAATAGTACCTTTTTAAAGCTCTTCACCGTCAGGAAGTTCACCCAAAACCTGAGAAAATTCCCAATCTAATCCTTCCGTTTTCACAATTAATTACATCTTTGTCAACCTCCGTTTAATAATCTTAACTGATCTGCTGTAATTAAAAGAAAGTTGGATTCGACAGCAAACAATTAAATAACCTAACCATTAATAATTCTTTTTTTTAACTAATTTTAAAGACTAGTCGGATACCCGCGCATAGCGGCGGCGACAAAATTGCTAACCCAACTCGCTCCGCAATTCCCTACCCGCTTAGAGAATTCGTTTGTTTGGGTTTTCGTAGCTTTCTCGCAACATCATATTAACATCATTCTCGCTTGTATAAAGACTCACACACTCTCTTACCAATCAAACACTGTCTCTGAAAGTATATATCTTTTACGAATTCAAATTAAAGTTAAAGTTGTTAAAAAATTCAAAATAAACCCACTAAAAATGTGAAAAGCTAACAATTTATAAAAATATATCAAAATAGATGTTGAATTAAAGATCACGAAATTTTAAAAAATACGGTGAAATTAGATCATAAAAAAAAGATACGTCAAACTAAAAATAAAAGTGATATTTTAATTAAGAAGTGACACATGTCACTCTATGATGTGATTTTCTAAAATAAAATGGATGGTAAAGATTGCACCTCCTTATCTTAATTTTTAATGGGACGCACATTGTAAATGTTTTATATAATAGTATAGATTAGGGTTAAGATAAACTAATTTTAAAGATTAGTTAAGATACTGACAAAAAATTTGGCTTTGTTTTGCAATGCAATTTTTGTTGTGTTATTTTGGTGGGTTTAGTGGGTTTGATAAAATGGGGAAAATGAATGAGGGTTATGAAAAATTGTGAGTCTAGAATGAGATGTAAAAGATGAATGAAGGTTCTGAAATTTGTTGGTGAGGATGAGAAAACGGTGGGTGAGTTGATGAGTAAGAGAGACACGCGTTTAAAGGAAAGGAAGAAGGCAACTGTTCATAAAGAATATTTTAAGATCAAATTTACTGTTCATTGCAATATTTTATTACTATATAAATTATTATAAAATGTTTATTGTACAATATATGAGTATAAAAACTATCATAAACGTTGGTTTTGATAATTTAATGTGAAGAATAAACTAACTATTTGTTGTAGTGTACCTTTCAACACGGATTCTTTAGAATGACCTGTTAACGGAGATCCGTTAAACGTCAAGTTTAAAAGGCCTACAGGTTTGTCAATTCAGGATACATATTACTCCCTCCGTCCCAAAATTATTGTCATTCGACAAAAAACACACAGTTTAAGAAAATTGCATTTATTACTGCTTTCTCTTTCTTACTTTTTGATAGAATGACAGTTTTACCATTAGCTAATTAATTAAAGTCTTCTTTAAAGTTTGTAATAATAATTTCAAACAAGGGTAATATAGTAAACTTGATCAAACTTCTCTATCTATTTTTAGTAGTGGACAATTAAATTGGGACATCCCAAAAAAAAAACATGGACAATAAAAATGAGACGGAGGGAGTATCTTTTTAAGAGCAAGGGGTGTAATGACTAAGAGTAAGGGGTATGGTGGCTTAAGCCACAAAACAAAACGGGTCTCACTCTGTCACATCAGCTTTTCACTCCCACTCAAAAATACCTCTTCACTCATAACATACCTTCACCTCTTCATTTGGGTCCCACCACTAACTATTTTTTTTTCTTTCAATTTTTTCACACAAACATAATTTATTTCACACAAATTAAAAATACAATACATAAAAAAACATAAAATAAAATACGAAACATAAGGAAATTAAACGATACGAAACATAAAAACATAAAATTACGAAACTAATCGTCTGCACCAGCATCGTCTGCGCCAGCATCTTGATATTTCCTCATTATTTCAGCTTGTTGCCTTTCAATGAAGGCTCGTTTATGAGGCGGCAAGTTCGAAGTATCGATCATGAGAAACCTCATCTCTTTACACTTCTTGATAGATAAATCTTTTTCCCTCTGCGCCTCGTACGCTCTTTCAGCAGGATCACATTTACTTCTATAATCTTGAGAAACAACTGACGATACAGACTTCGATTGGCTTCCCCCGGTGCTCCCCGACGTTTCAACCAATTTTTGTTTTTTCCCAACACGTTGTTTGCCGGCAGGACGCTCTCTTTTATCCGGACCAAACACCTCTTAGAGATTATCTCCATCAATCGGCTCCGCCGCATCCCATTTGGGGTAATCTTTCAAAAATTTCCACACGTGAGGGTATAGAAATTTTTTACCAACTCGCTCCAAGTAAACCGTCTTCACAGTCTCGATCAAGTCAGCTTCATTTTCCCAACTTTTACGATTTGCCTGTTTGTAATAAGCGTTAAACCGTTGGCAATCAACGTGCATTCTGGTCCATTTTCCCGTCAACATATTTTTGGTACGCACCGGACCTGTTGTTCGGTAGTGAAAATCTTCAACAATCTTGTTCCAATAGATTTCATCCCGTTGGTCTTTTCCGATATTGTTGTCCTGCGAGTGCTCGATCCAAGCCTCGGCTAGCAAGATTTCTTCTTTGTGAGTCCCATGGATATTGAGTCGCCTTGTTTCCATATCTTCTTTTTCATCGCCCTCGTCCAATTCGACAACTGGTTGTTTCCCCGTCCTTTTTTGTTTTCGCTTAGGTTCACGGGGTTCTTGGGCTTGGGGTATTTTGAATTGTGGTTGTGATGAGTGTTGTGGAAAACATTGTGGTTGTGATCATTGTTGTGAAAAAAATGACGGTTGTGATGATTGTTGTGGAAAAAAGTGTGGTTGCGTATTTCTTGGATTCGTGTAACCTTGGAACCGTATTGTTGATTTTGATGATACGCCAATTGTGATTGATAAGCATGTTCAGGCGGTGACATTTGCGTTCCATAAGGGGGAACCGGTTGCGACGAGTTTGGGTGTTGGGAACCTGGGGTAGACGGATTCTATTGGTTTGGCGAAGATGAGTATTGTTGCGGGTTGGATTGGAGAAGATGGGTAAAATAACTCGGGTTTTGATCATTTGGTGGTTGAGACTTTTTTTTTGTAGAAGTTTGGAGAAGATGAGTAATAAGAAGAAGTTTGTTGTAGAGAAGTGTGTGTTAAAATGATAAAATGAGATGGTATTTATAGGGAAAAGTAGGTATAAATTAAAAAAATGATAATAATAATAATTTTTTTTAATTAAAAAATATAACCGTTTGAAAATAACGGTTATATTCTTAAACCTTTGTCTTTTACCTTCGTCGTGGGCATGGCGAATCCGATTGATTTTTGCAAGTGGCGAGCGAAGGTGGTGTGGTGGCGAGCGAAGTGGCGAGGCCACATAGGAGTGGCGAGGCACCTCGTTACCACACCTCACCCTCTAAGTCATCATAAGCTTTTTTTCTTTTTTATAAGTTTAGGCTTATGGGGCATATTGTTAGTCAAATCTTTACTTATATATAGGAGCAAAGATATGAGTTGGCATATGTGACTAGGCATGATTACTATGACATGGCACCTACATGGCACTATTTTGGG
This sequence comes from Tanacetum coccineum, assembly GCA_026074375.1. Lineage (NCBI taxonomy): Eukaryota > Viridiplantae > Streptophyta > Magnoliopsida > Asterales > Asteraceae > Tanacetum > Tanacetum coccineum. The sequence goes on along the minus strand of BQNB010083858.1, from coordinate 87 downwards.
AACAACAATGCCATGTCAAAGGGCATTTTCGTCCACAATTTATTATTTTTCGGATAGTTTATGACACGTCACTAATTAGCTATCCAC